>JAUCMS010000048.1:2221296-2238924 GCA_032357445.1 Enteromius radiatus
CGGACCTGGGACTCGAACCGGCGACCTTTGGGTTACAAGCCCAACTCCCTATCCATTAGGCCACGACCGCCCCTAAATAATAAAATATAATGATAGATGAATAGATGGATATAAAATTTAAAATATATATTTATTTATTTCAATTCTGTTCAGGAATAAACATCTAAATCAAAAGATTCATATTTGTTCATGACTATAAAAAGTAACTAATATTTTAGACGGAGCTGGGCCTTGTGATGTAGATGGTGAAATGTCATAGCAACAGATGAATAGCAATTGGCCCATCTGTTTGGCGGCTTTCCTTGCAAATAATTAAATCAAAATACCAATGCAAACAATAGCTTGGATAAACAAACAATCTATTAATGTCAAATAATTTACACTGGGAACTACAAAATAGTCAGAGCTACGTTTAGCCTATTTAAATTTCAATCAGGTGTAAGTTGAACACAGGCTGTCAATCATTTGACATCTTCGGTTGGAAGATGCAGAGAAAGAGTAACACTGTTTTTTATTCTGAACAAAGACAGTATTAAGTTCTTGCGCAAGCAATTTTGGGGATTTAAAATGCAGAGACCTTTCTGAAACTCTATTGAAAGTTTCTTAATGTTATGCATGACTGGAGTTTGATTTGGCTGAGGAAAGAAAGAAAGAAAGAAAGAAAGAGAACGAGAGCACCATGTTCAATCTGTGTTCTGTATTAAGACAAAAGGATTGCAGAGGTGAAAACGAAAGCTTGTACAGTAACTGAACAGCTGCACGTAAGAATTGACAGTTAAAGAATCATAAAAGAATAACTTTTCAAGCAGGAATCGTTATGTGGATTCGTCCACTTCCACATGTGACCAGGTAACAAATCAATGACAAAACAGCCATATTCATTTAAATCTAAATGCCATTGCTTCCAGGGAAACAGACTGTAATCCGTCTTCTTTTAGATATACATCTATCCTAATATAAAATTCTAATTCTGAGCACATTGCAAATCTTGGTTTGCTCTATATTTTCCATGCACAGAATTTTCATCCTGAGGCACAGAGAGCCAAATCCGCAGCTCCAGTAGAAGCCTAATGGGCATTCCCGTTGGACAGGTTAAGATTATAGTGTAAAAAACACAAACAGACAGAAATGTCAGCTGGGCATTAATTAATCTCTTCCTGTGGCTGAATGGGTGTTGAGATGGAGCGAGAAAGAGAGAGAGAGAATTGAGCGCTAAAGCAAACAGCTCAAGGACAAAGGGATGTTTTGTGGCATAGAAAATAAATCGAAACTGCCCTATGAAAGTAAAAAAATAACCACAGCGAAAACTACAGACTTAAAGACACAGCCCGTCTGCCTCATTGATCAATAATATGGCCACTCTGCCCATTCCAACAGTGTCAGCAAATGAGAAAATGGCATCATTTTAGATAATAATTCAGAAGATAAGCATCACATACACAAAGAAATTGTTTCTTTATTATATTACTGGGAGATACTTCATCATGTGCCCCATGAAGCAGAGGGGTTAGAAAAGTGATTTTAAAGGCTTTAAGGATTTGAATTATTGCGCTAATTCTGTTTTTAGCTTCAGCTGACCTCATCCAGAGACTCACTTGCCAAAAATGCTTTTTTATTGAACACAAATATCTTTATTAATCGGATAACACTTCTACCCAAATAAAACATTTGAAAAAACAAAACTCTATTTTCATCACCAGTACCTTTCACTTGAACTCCTCCCCCTCCAAACACCTTACATTCACAGTCCAATCAAACAAATATTCATGAAATAAAACACATTACAGAAGTAAAATAGGCTGTAAATGTTCAGGCTCAGTTGGAAGAACTGAAACACATTTTCAACAGAAGATTCTGTAAAGTCACATCTGACCCAAATTAAAAAGTTTGAGACTAAAACCCCCAGGATGCTCTAGTTGTATTCTTTCAGTCTCTGTCGTTTCGGAGCATCCTCATGCCTTCTTTTATTCAGCACAACATCTCCCCAGCCATTCACATTTTGTCCAGTGCTTTCATTTTTTTTTTTTGGTTAAAGGAAAAAACACCTTATCTTAAAACTCCTGGTTCTTGTCTGTTCAATTAGATTTTTTTGGACACACAACACTTTGAAAGAAAGTATTGTTATCAACCTGTCAAGACCCTTTTCAGTTTAGTGACACTTGTAACGTCATTAAAAGAGAGCACAGCGGGAAACATACTGGCAGTAAGAAAAGAAAGAAGAAAACACCACACGACAATGGACCTGCCCTTTACCTGCAGGAACAACTTCAGATCTTGAACTTTTGAAGTGACGCAACTAGAACACTAAAGTTAAAATCTAATAACAATGACCTGGCGTTGCACTTGATGTGATGAAATGCTCTGGTTTGAACAATGTGAAACTATGGTTCTACAAAACAGCTCTAATCTGCATAAGGAAGGTAAAATAGAATGGCTGCATTAGCGAATATGTTTTTTCATTACTTTTGCATTTGTTAATAATGGGTAGGTTTGGGTTTGGTGTAGGGATATTTATGTATGAGGCTTGTATTTCCAATAAGCCTGGGCTGTGTTTAGAAGAGGCTTCAAACATCACATACAGTCAATGTCAACTTCACAATCTGGATAAAATCTATAATGGATAACGGAGCATGAAATACTCAGAAAGAGAGCACATCACAGAAGTGAAATAGGCTGTGAATGTTCATGTTTTTTCAATCACACAATTGCCAAAACTGCTATTTAAAAAAGGCATTTGAAATGACAAGGACAACAAAAATATAAAAAAATTATTCTTCCAGGTTGACCTACAAATTGACTTGCCAAACAGTATTATATGGTAAAAGACTCTCTCTTTTTTTACTTTAACACAGTGATTGTATTTTTTTTTATTTTACAGTGCGACCTTAACTACAAACCTAATTACAATTCAGAAAGAGCAAAACATACATACACAAAAACCACCACAGACCCATCAGTGTTCGAGCGAGTCATTTTGGATACAGAACATTTTACCTTAATTGCTGTCATTTATGAGCTCTTTTCAAGCTCCTTCTATATTGATGAGATTGTGTATTTCAATCAAAGAAAGGAAATTAAAAGGGCTTGAGCATGTCAGCTTGAAGCAGATTTGATCAGACACGTTTGTCTTCTGGGCACTGGCTTGTAAATGATTGGGGGGGGTGCTAAACTGTACCAGACAGTCTCCTGATTTATGGTTGCTTAGACCTCTTTTATTCTTCTCTGTCACCCTGTAGCTCACCTTCAATAACAGGTCTAGCGGCTAGTACATTACACCTGGAACAATTGTTTGAAGCAGAAAGGATTACTAACATGATGGCAGCCTAGTGATGGGTCAGTAAAGCTATTGTTGTGGAATCACACAAGCCAGCATCAAGGCTCCGACCGTCTTGGATTGCAGAATTTTAACCCAAAAATGCTATGGTAAAACCCTGTTGCTTTAGTTTCGTTTCCCAACCACTTAGAAAATAAATATAGTACAGTTAAAAGGACAAAACAATAATTATATATATATCACTTGATCTACATCAGACCTCTTATTAAAAAAAAAAAAATCAACTTGGGTGAGAATTAAAATGACATCACCTGTATTAAGCAGCTATGCATTGATTGTGTAAAAAGTTAATTGTTTGAAAGATTAATTCAATCCGCCAAATAAAGCTCTCAGTGATCTTGCCGTTGATTAATAATCTCATTAATCATTTTAAACTGCAGACATATTTGTTGAATTGTGAACATTAAATATAATGAATGGAGAGGCAATGTGCTGTGACCACAGATTCAGTTCCTCTTCTTGAGGATAACCTGGGGCTCATATTAATCTATATAACTCAGAATTACACATTGCTACATTGTATCTACAGCTGTAATATTTCTGTAACTACACGCATGTAACAACCCTGGTTGTTATGGTGTGTGTAAGTACAAATATCTAACAGGACATTGGTAACAACACTTTTTTCACTTCAGTAGTAGTCATGTAACAGGAATTACATAGCTACATTTTGTAACAGCAGTATGTATAAGAGTAACTGGAACAGGGGGTGACCAGGGGGTTTAGTTGGGTAGGGATATGTAAAGTGGGTGGAGATGGAGGAGTTGGTGCACATTTGTAATACCAGTGTACTGTATATACATGGTAACTCCTCAGGAACCGCCCACTTAATATAAAGTGAAACATTCTGGACACCAACCACAGTTTATATATAAAGCCTAACTTACTGCCCGCTGCTGTGTAACATCATTAGTCAGTGAGTCATTACATGCTAAATCCACAGCAATTGTCTATTTAATATAAAGTTTAACACTTTATTTACCAAAAAGTGCTGTTAGTTCTGTTACACATTAGTACTTTCATTACCAAAAAGTGTTGTTAACAATGTCCTGTTACACATTTGTACACACACCATTCTGAGGGTTGTTATATGTGTGAAGTTACAGAAATATTACAGCTGTAGATACTATGTACCGGTTGACCAGTACCATCTTGTGAAACAAAACTGATTAAACTGCACGGCAAACCTGGAGGCAATCTTGAGTACTGAAATCTGACAAATCATTTGAGATCACAGATCAACTGAGAGTAAATATGCCCAGATTTAGCATATATGATCCCTATTTAAGAAAGAGATGTATCAAGAAAAAGGCACTTATTGCCCGTTTCTCACAGTCTGCTGTAATATCTGTAATATCAGAGTCATCACATGGATCAGTTGTCTACTCTGCCGACATCCGTGTATCTAATCACATTCTAGGCACATGCTACAATTCCTCTTGAATTCCCTTATAGGATAAGCACAGATTGTTTCCATTTTCAGTACAGTGAGATTTGTATGCATGTGCGTTGTACATGTGGTGCTTAACACTGCTCTGGTTCCACAGCAGCAGGATGGTGTTACAAGCCTGACATATAACAAACAGGCTCGCCACAGGAGACGCGGGAAACGAATGCATCTTGGGAACTGATGGGAAAGTCTGCGCCATTCACCACCCGAAACACATGCGGCAATTTCAACCGCCGATGTCGCATCATTACCAGAACTCATCAGCGGGGCGCTGCCTGCGAATGAGACATAAATACATGACGAAATAAATCTGCATTCGTTTTGCACAAATTCGTTTTACAGTGAACATAATGGCCCGAGGGTTAGAATGCGGCCACAAAGCGAACAGCATTAATTAATAATAATTAATAGCACACCAGTTAACCTAATCTAATATTAGGCCCAATGCTCTGAGGAAGCTTGTGGGGTTAAAAGCATTTTAGCAGCTTGACTAATTACTGCTATAGCCTCCTTAGTGTGACACTAATCAGAAGGAGGTGCGCAAAAATAGACGAAAAAGGAGGAGATGGGTGAGGAGGTGGCTAATTATATCAGTTTTGGCACTAGGAGGAGGACGGTCTCTAATATCAACCATTATTACTTTCTCTCTTCTTGCAGTTCACCTGTCTTTTATATGCTAGCCATCAACCTGCCAAGGTTGCTCTAAGCTCGTTAAACCAGTCCGGACCCTGTCACTTGCTTACAGATAATTTTATTCCCAGTGCGGTATGAGGGTGACAGGATCATTGGCAACGTGCCGACCCGCATTTCATACCATGCTGGTGCAGAGCTCGCCCCACTCTGCCAACAAAGCACCTGGGACCATGTGTTACCTAACACACCCATTTTTGTCCATTATTCCCTGCGAATTTCTACGCTTACGTATTAAGAAATGTAGACTGGCTCTGGTCACAGCATTCTGGAAGCGATGCAATTATTTTCAATAATGAACCAGCGGCTAAAGCTACGTTTTATATCACTGCCACATAGTGGCTACCCTAATTAAAACTTCAGTGTACAACGGTTTTAATTAATTAATAAGTTTCCCAGTCAAAGTCATCAAGAAGAGTGCACAAATTAAGATGCCTGACCAGTGTTGTCTGTGGCTTCATTTGAAAATAGCGAATATAAAAGAGCAGTGTGTACTGTTTCACGTTGAATAGATACAGTAATTACTGCTAACCCCAGGAGTTTCAATTAAAAAATGGTATCAAACTGTATCCATCTCGGATGGCATGCTATGCTGATATTAGTATGATCCAAATCCAGCTTCCCAAAAGTGGTGGTCAAAGCAGACTCACAGACAGAGAATGAGTTCATTTAAAATTAATAAATGTATATTTTTAAAATTATATGAATGGCTAAAAAGTTAGGTCATAATTATAATTACCTTTATATTGATCTTATAAAATCTTACTCAACTAATGTTTATCAAATATTATATGTAAAATCTGCAATTAATTTACATAGTGTATACGGTGTATATTTATTATGTATATATATATATATATATACACATGCATGTATTTAAAAAAAAATGCTTTTATATATAAAATATTTATATATTAAATATATTTATATATAATATAAAATATTAGAATATAAAAGTATATACTTTAAAACATTTAAAAATATATACTGTATTTGTGTGTCTATTTATATATACTTGTATATAAATATACACAGTACATATACACATTTTATGTAAACTAAAACATTACATTTTAAAGTTCACCCCAAAATAAAAATTGTGATCAATCCAAACCTGCGAGTTTCTTTATTACGGTACATTGAACATAGAAGATATTTTAAAGAATATTGGTTATCAAAAAGTTGTCGGTTCCCATTGACTTCCATAGTATTTCTTTCCCCAATATGCAAGTCAGTGATTACTGTTCGGTTCTTTAAAGTACCCTACCTTTTGTGTTACACCTTAATGAAAGAAAACAACTTGAGGGCGAGTAAATGTTGCTTTTTGGTTGAACTACTCCTTTAACCCTAACCAATGTACTATATAAAGTTTCATTTATTTATTTATTGTTTAAAAAACCCCAAAAAGACACGCCTCACAATCCTCTATATGATACATTATTGCATCCACAATGCAAGCAACAGATGAGACAACATGTGAAACTGCACCATTTGAACTGAATGACTTCATGCATAAACATTCTGAATTCATTCCCTGAGGGTCTGAACTACAAAACAGACTTCAGCTACAAATGTTTCCTGGGAACCGAAGAGCTTCCCATCAAAGTCTGAAACATTAAAAGCAGTGAAGCACCAACGCTATCTATGGTGGCAGAATCCCAAATGGGCTTAAATGAAGATATGTCTCAGTCCAGGCTACATATGCTGATGAGCTTGTAATAGCAGAAACTCTCCTGCAGAGACAGGTTTCGCAAATCTGAGGGTTTGAAGACATGGTAGCATGGCCGGCTGATCAAAGCTCTCAGTCGCAGACACTGAATTTTATGGCTCTCTTCAAGGGAGACTTGTGTCAGTCTCCTGTTGCAGTTTAACAAAACAATTACAGTCTCAGTGAGCGGGAGCTTAGAGATATCAAGCAGCGCAGAGAAACTGAGAGATTCTCATTATAAAAACTAAATTCTGGCTCACGTAATGGGGTGAAATTCACAGGCTTGAAATGTGGGTCACTCAGCTGGGTCTAGAATCATGTGTGTTTATAATGATGTCATTTTTCAGCAAACTGTTCATATTGGTGGCAAGTATGTATAAACAATCCACTAGAGCCTTTTTAGGCTACACTCTGAGACAAGTATACAAGTTTGTCCTCATTGTGTCTAACAGCACATCTGGAAAACTGCTCTGAAATGAATTACACCAATATAGAAGCGTTGAACAGTGTTCTTACAAGTTTAAAACATTGGCACGAAATTCACCCAACACTACATAGTTTGTGCTGACTTATTGCAATTACTTTTCTAAGTAATTGGATTTAAAGATTTTAGTGTCTGGGGGATGATAAAATGAGCAAAAAAAACTTTCATAGTCTACTTATCAGCTACCAAGAAACAATACAGCAATACACTCACCACCATTTGAATACCTAAGGAACACAGGAACCAAATGAAACACTCATGAGTTCTGCATGGATAAGGTCCAGTCAAAAGTTCAAATCTAGTTTAAAATGCCCTTTTACAACTTGCTGTCCATAAAAACGTCCATCTCACCAACTTTGGGTGAATTTGGCTTTTTGACACACAATTTCTTCTAACAATTACACACCATTGCCCTGTCCCCAAAACCTTTCTCCAATCAATGCAACCTTTAAGAAATGGCCCCATAAGAGTGCGTTTCTGAGGACAGTGAGTTAGAGCACACTATTTGAAGTTCACAGAAATACTCAAAGCCAGTATTTGAGCTTAAATGTCAAAGGCAATGCAACAGATGGCTGAGAGACACACATTTAAGGCCTTTTCACTCCTCAGTGTAACAACCATTTACAAATTATAACCTAGGTTCTTCACACACATTACTTCAATTATTCAACATTCTTCAGTAATGTAGTATTAAACGTCAAAGGACCAAACCTAGTTTTTCAAACTAGTAATGTATTTAAAAACATGTTGCAAACAGCAATTCAAATTTGACTAGAAGAAAAAATATCAGACATTCGCAAAGGCTTGAAAAAAATCTCCACACTGAAGTTACTTTCAACCACGTCAGGAGGTGAAAGGAACAAAAGACAGCTAAGCAAGAGAGTCAGAAAGAACTATACAGACTGAGAAAACTTGTTTCAGTAGAACATCTTTACAGCATGAAACAAAGATGCTTGCTTCCCAAACACAGATAAAATCTATCCCAAGCATCCTTGGAGAGTCACGTGGCTGCAAGAATCATATATCAGAAGTTGGTGTTGTAACAACTGCTGCCCATTTTCTTGTAAGATGGTGCACTTCTCTAAAGGAGGTCATGTCCCAGGGAGGGACAGGGTGTAAGTGAGAGGGGCAGATTTACAGCACGCTTCATCCTGCCCTTTCAGAACCACAGCCAGTAGAAGAAGAGACATATATCCCTGCAAATCTTCTTAGGTTTCTAATCACACACCTTGTCACAAATGACACCCACAATTTAGAGACATTTGCTACACTGAGGGTCGAGATTTTCACTTCAAATGCACCAATAATGTCACTATTTTTCACTCATTGAGGTTTAGTCTTGTGGCAGAAGCCACCATACAACACTGTAATTTATAGGCGGAGCTCTGCCTGTGGGACGTGTTAATTTTTGAGGTAATGTGGGTCTCGGTTACCCACTTTCCATCAAAATAGTAATGGTTTTTCTCTATTCTTTTTCAAAGCAAATATTAAAACAGTCATAAATTATTATTATTATTATTATTATTTTTAAAGTAGTCTTTTGTGATGACAAAATCTACATTTATTTGATTTAAAACAATGTAAAAACAATATTTTTTTTGTCTCTGTTTTAACTTTAAATTAATTTTAAATACAGTAATTTATTCATATGATAACAAAACTGAATTTGCAGCAATATTCTACTACTTCTACTTTTAATCTTATATGGATGAGTAAAATAAAGTCCCTGGAGCAGCTGTGCAAAACTTACATTTTTCAAAAAGAAAAATAATACTTCATGCCAACATTTGGATTTGGCCTTTCTAGTTAAAAGCCATGGTTTGATTTATTTTGTGAATTTCAAATGATTTTAATTCTAACATATTATATTAAACTTTGCATTTTGTTTGCTACCTCATTTTAAATTCAGGAATTTAAAGGTAACTTAACTGGCATTTTCAATTCAGTTCTGGGTGGAAGTTCACTGAACGAGGACCTCTAGGACTCTTGTTGTTGTGGAAAAAGGGCAAGAGTCTCAGTGTGGGTGGTATATGGAGTTGAAAGGTTGAAGGAACCCTCAGTGGGAAGCTCTCAACATGCCATGCCCCAGTTTGTGGGAAACTTGACAAAGGCCAGTCACCGTGCCAGATCAGTGAGCCTTCCCATTCAACACCCAGTGAACACCACTCTGAGGTCTGAAATATGCATCTATACTTAGCCAGCGATGAGCGCATGACCCTTCCTATTTTACAGGCCTTCAAAAGGGTTACCAGTTTAGGCAAAGCGACAAACCATTCTGTCGATATCGCAAGTGCATCTGGAGGCTTTAGTGGAGCTTAAAAATATCAATCTTAATCACTTTAACCATTAGTGCACATGGATCTACCAATGGATTAATGTAGACAAATGGAGAGGCATTGACATTCACATTTCTCATTTTAACTGGATTATCTCTCTTGCTCCACTGACTTGCTGGGGCCACCATTCCAGCTCTGTACAGTACAGTATATGGATTTATACATACAGTATATATATATATATAATTTTTTTTTTTCCCCTTTTGGTGTCGGAAACACTTTTCTGACCTTCACTGAGTAATGTAGGCCTAAGAGAACGTTAATTCCCTCTCTAGATTCTTCTCACCTAGTCTGGGCTTCGTTTTCTGTACACCGTCGTCCTTCTTTCTCTCTCTAAATCCATTTTGCTAATAGGCTTGGGCTCAGATGCATCCATGTGAATGAGTGACAAGTTTAGGGTGTGCCGGCCTCTTTGCATCCATACTAACGCTGGATCTATAAGGAAAGCGAGTGGAAGGGAATTCTAATTTATGGATCCCTACGGTCTGACGGCTAACCCTTTCAAAGTACTCCATTAATTAGCCACTGGATCTTTTCTGGAAAGGGGCTTGGTGCTTTTCCCTTGATTACGGAGTCACTGTCGCCTTCATGATTAAAAGACGGGAGTACAAAAAAAGAAGAAAATTAGGGAAAAGGGCCTTGGGTCTGTCTCGTACCAATGTGCACTTTGGGCATAAAACCTGTGCACAAACACAAAAATCATGATTCACTGATTAGTTCGAGCTTACTGTAAACTTACTGTAAGCTTGACTGCTAGTTGGCGAGTTTCAAAGTTACTTAATGTTAATAGAATGTCTGAAGTGGACAATTAAAAATAAAGTCTTACCAAAATATTTATATTTAAATGTATAAACATATATAAGACAGTATATGATACTCTTATTTCAAACTTTAAACAGTTTTCAACTTGTATGCAATTATTAGGGAACGAGACCAAGAGTCACAGCTTTTTAACTCGGCACAAAAATACAGGAACATGGTGCCCTGAATTAAACATGCCACATGTGGTGCTCGGTTCCGCCCCAGATTTTGTGTGTAGTGAGATAACACCAATGTGAAATGAAGAGAAGCGGAAGATCTGTCAACGTTTGGCAAGCGCTTTCCTCAGACTCCGACTGTACCATTTGAGATGCCATGTAATTTTCCACATGAAAAGAGAGAGCAGATACAGATATTCCCTTGCCAGGCGTCTAGTTTTAGATGAGGCGTTCCTCCCCATATGTTATGTTGAAGAGAACAAAGATAGGATATTAAGTAATCCCATCCCAAAGTCATACAACTTTAGAATGACAAGAAATCTGTGTGACAAAACCCAAACCGTTAGTGTGAATCTATCATCTAGATTGGTGTAACACGGTGTGCATATCCAAGCAACTCATTTGTAGCAGTCAGATGCTTTTCTCTTTCCAGCTCTCATTGTGAAATCACATCTACACATACCGTCCAGCGGGTTTTCTGGTGCCAGACGCCTAACAAGACAGCTGCTTTTAACTTATGGCTTCTGCCGTTGGATTTCTCTTATCATTTACTTTCTTCAAACAGCCTTCCATGACACTCCTACAAAAAGAGAAGGGTAGAGTCTGGCACAGCCGCTAGACTCACACATGCCAGTATTGTTACTCACTGATCTCTAATTTGATCATTTTCGTCAGGGCGCCATGGGACGCAAACAGATGGCTTCAGAGGCAAATTTAATGGAGGTTTCACAAACAAGCCTTCTTGAGAAGTGGACCAATATAAAACGCCACTGTACTGAAAATGAACAATGTTCCTCTGCCCGACAGAACACTTCTGATGCTGCTCCTGCGCAGATAAGAAAAAAAGTAGATTAAAACATTTGAGGAAAAAGCTTTTTCTGAATCAGAGCTAAAAGCAGGGCAGCATTTTAACCAAGTCCAACTGCAAGTGCAAAGATTTTCAGTACGAAACTAAGATTTGAGAAATCATGGTATAAAAATAAAGATGCAGTGATAATTAATTCATAAAATCAAAAACGTATCCCTAAATAGTATGGAGGCCATCATTTTTTTTCTTTTTTTTTGCAATCTGGACAAAGCAAGATTAATGTATACATTCTCTATGTATTAAATGTATCTATAACATTACATTTGTTATTAAATAAGATACATAACTTAATCAAGTACACGTGGTTATTTAAATAATATAATATATAATATAATCATAAACGAGGCTACTTTTTGAGCAAATACAATACCAATATAATGTAATATTTATTCATTTTTTTCTCCTTAAAAAAGAAAATATATGGGTAATTGTGCAAAATATTACACACACACACACAATCCTAAAAAAGATGATATAGAAAAATCAGGAAAATAAGAGAAAAAGAAAATAATATAATATAGATATAATGAGACAACCTTTTGGGCAAATGCAATACCTATATATTTTATAATGTTCTTTTTTCTCTCTGCTTAAAAAGAGAATATTTTGGTAACTGTGCAAGCCATTACACACACACACACACACAAGATGAGAAAGAAAAATGAGGAAAACAAGAGAAAAAGAGAAAACAAACAGAAAATCTGATCTATGAAAATACTCATATTTCAGTGGTGTAATAAAGGCCCAAGGCGCCAAATTGACCCATTAATATCATACACAAAGGACAGGGAGCTCTTCTTTTTAAGCGAATGAAAACCACCGGCGTTAATCAAAAAGGAATCTACTGACATTTTCTTGGACCGATATCTTTTAATCTGCACCCAAAGGCAAGGGGCCATTGAGCCATATCCAGCAAATTAATGATGAACAATCTGTAGAATGGACCGTGTGGTCAGTGAATAGGATTACGCTGGCAGCTTTGTCAAGAGCAGCTATACATCAAATTAAAGAACAGTGACGCAGCAGAAACAGCTCAGAAAAATGATAATGACATGACCTGCTGAACAAAAACAAGATTAAACATCAAAAGATAGTATGGGCGCGGCAGAGGAAATAACGTTCCTAAATTACAGAATTGCAAAGCGACCAACATTTGATTAACCGAAATCATATTTTATAATTTTACATATTTAATAATGTCACTGAATGGTCCTCAAAGTCTAGTGCTCTTCATCAGCCCTGCTGCTTTCACATCATCAGCTTAAGAGAGGAGCACTCGGAGTCAGAATCACTATGGTAGTAAACACTTAACCACTCACGAAAAAACAACCTCATTTCACTGCAACATCGCATACCACTAAAACCAGAGTAAACTAAAAGGGTACTGTATGTCAAATTCAATTTATGAATGCTTCACATTTTTATTTAGTTTAAAAAAAAAAAAAACGCACTGCATGGGGGGGGGGGGGGGACAAAGTTGTTTTAATCAAATTCAAGAATTAACAAAGATTTTATAAGATGAAATATAAAAGCTATTTGTTCTCTGATTTTAAAACTATGTCTGCAATTAAAGCAGTCTGATAAATCGATAAAATCGGATAAGATGATCTGGCACAAATCCAATTCATCTGAGGGCTATCATTATGGGAGAGTGAGAGAGAGTGAGGATTGATAACTTGTCATTGTCGTATTTTCTCCCAAGAATTCGTAGAAGCTGCCAACAGTCCCTTTTGCTTCATAAGATGGGATTACTTCTCTAATGAATTGTGTGAAGCTCTGCGTAAACATGCAAACATTGGTTTGAGCCTCACAATTATACGAAGTCTAACCGCAGTGTGGCTAACAATAGCTAATCGCTTTCCAGACAAACCTCCAATGACTGCCATCTGAATCTTGATCCATCATTTAAAAACTTAATAAAATGCATGGCTGAAATACATTGAGCGACTTGAGAATTGCATATAATGTTGCCACTAATAATCACTGCAACTTTCTCCCCCTGTGGCCAATATCCATCTATCCGTTACCAAAACGGATGTGCATTACTGGCACATCAGCTCTTTCAAGACCAGTTTAATAGCCTCTGTTCTCTCAGGAATGAAAGAGGCAATAAGCTCATGCCGATACTCACATTCTACCCATTATGTTTTGATTGCATTAGCAATTGAAATAGAAATAAAACTCGAAAAACAAATCCATCGCTTAGCACTAGAAAAGATGGTGACAGCAAATGCCCAGTTTCAAGTGCACATGCATGTGACTGTCAAAAGAAGTCTTCAAGATAATATTTGAAATGAAATGTCTTTCTTTTTGTGAATGCCTTCAGACTACCAGATTGCAGGAGGAGGAATAGAAAGAGGATAATGCAGACACGTCCTTGGAGACAGGTACAGGATGTCATCTGCTGTCTTACAGCTTTGAAACGTCTGGTGAAATTCCCACTAAAATAACAAATGCAGTTTTACGTCAACTCTTTTTTACCGGCAATCAAAGCCAATTGTTATAATTATGTCAATATTGAAACTGCATCTGATGCAGGTAACAACTGCAACGTTTTGCATAATATCAAGTCTGCTCCTGCCTTTGGGTACCTGAGTCATCGGGGAAGTAGAGCGCAAGGCATCGGTCCCATGATAGAGCGCTGAAATTGGGCTGTTCTTAAAGCACTGAGGAAGCGTCTTTATGCTTAGTCATTTCTTCCTTTGCTCTTTCCTCTTAAGGGAGCAAAGATCCAAAATGCGTTCGAGTGTGGCATACAAGACAGAAGACAGTAATTCTCTTTAGGCTGACAGGCCTAAAGAGAGTTTCTAAGTATCCGGGGAGCGCAGCTCAAAAAAAAAAAAGCTTCACCAAGAGAGACCGAAAACATTGATGCTAAACATTTATGCGGAGTCTTGTATTCAATCTAACGAGAACCTAAGGGTTAGATTTCAAAGCCAAAGATAATCTAGAAAACAAGAAGTGTAGCCTTTATGCGCTAATTAGACACAGCAAGCAACAAAATAATTATACAGCAAAGAGCTATGAAAAGATGGAGCTTTTGTTGTTCGAAGTTGAAACCAGGCTGAACGAAATGATATTTTTCCACTGAAAATGCGCATTCTGTAAGATAAAAGTACTCTTCAGATGAGTCTTTGTGCATGTGTGTTGGAGAGTAATATGCTGTTAGCTGCGCCGGTCTTTTTATAGAGGGAGCTGATCCATCTAAGCCTAGTTTTAAAAAAGTCACAAGTGGCTACACATCCTTCACATGGTTTCATCCTCAGAGCCAAATGCAATTTCCTTTTGGGAGATGGACAGGTTTAGAATGCAGTGAACAATGGAGTTGGTTTGTGGGACGTCAGACACTGGGAGACAGCGGGCAGTGCACCCCTCAAAGCCTCTCACAAGCTACTCTGTAAAAAGCGTTAAACAATGGTCAGTCCCAGAGTCCCACTGCATCTCAAAGCTCCTGCCTTTGTGAGGAAAGAAAAGCAGATCAATTTCTCTGCCTTCTGTCGTCCAATGTGCCAAAAGTGGCTGAGCTCATGGCAAAATATTTTTTAGAAAAATCATCCTGAGCAGAAACAAAAATACTGAGATAAATAACATGTGATTACATTAAGTTAAGTACATACTTGTGTTTCTGAGTACTCTGTTTTCAGTCAGTAGCTATAGACTACATTATTAAAATTCAGAAACATGACAATTGTAAATGAAATAATAATAATATATACAGATTTATTCATTAATATGTAGTATATACGTTTTTTTTGTAATGGATTTAAAATAAAAACCCAAAACTTTAGACAATCTATTAATGTTAAATCCACAAATAAAATGTTAAGGTTTCAACTGTATCTGTCAGACAAAAAAAAAAAAAAAAAAGAAAGAAAAAACGTTTTTCTTTATTTTAAGTTTTAACAAATAAGTGTCTGATTAAAACTAATTGAAAGTAAAAAGAATTTGTCTGTAATTTCTGCACAGGAGAGACTTGTTGCTGTTTCATCATAAAATGAAATAAATATTGGTATCGGCTATCGGCCCATTATAAGCTATATTGTGCATACCTAAAAAAAATATATAACAGATGCAAATAAGAACATCCATGACTCACATACATACGTATGCCATTCACTGGATCAAAGGCTTCAGTGGCCTGGACTGTGAGACAGGTGTCAAAGTTCATGCCCCTGTGCTGTATGGGGCACATTTTAAGCTCAACTCAATCCCCTGTTCACACGTGTCTACATGCATGCTTCCAAAAATGTCCACGGCGCATGCCAAAGAAACCTCTCTCTCAGTACACACACGCACCACAGGAAAGTCCAGACCAGACCAAAGTTTCACGCACAGAGCTGTATGTTTAGCCAGAAATACATGTTACTTTTGAGGGGCAGATTCTGATTAAAGACGACGAGGCCTGTTCAACGACAGGCCCTTCCTGTGCTGATATGGCCTTGGCGGCCTCTCTGCAGGGAAACATTAATTTCAGTTTCACTCTGCTTCACTGGTTCCCCTCTGTAACTTATGAACGGCTCCTGAAATGTCTCTCGTTGGCCTATCCATTTTAACTGTCACTGGGAGGGCATTTCAAAACGGCCATCACACAACAAAGCATTATGAATGGAACCTCGACTCTTTGCCAGTAATACTATGAAAACAAGAGCCTGTCTTGTTTCAGTGTCACGGAGCTGCTGTTTATTTCCCCTGTTATCCTTCGCATTAGCAAAAAAAAAGGATTATGCTATTACAAAACCGATACAGGGTTGAGTGGCAGAGAGGCAATGGTGCTGATTAGCCCTGCCAGTCAGCGGAAAGTCCTGACCCTTCATATTTATTTATTTATTTAAAACAAGGCTTGAGCTCGAGAGGAAATATAAGAACAAAATGAAGGTTAGAGTCAATGTACGTGTTCGGCGGAGGTTTGCTTTGGTATGCTGGAGTAGTCTCCTGACAGGAATGAAATGCTGTTAAAGGATTAGTTCAACCAATTTGAAATTGAAATTTTGTCATCATTTACTCGCTTTCATGTCATTTCAAAACCTGACATAGCCTTCTTTACGCTGTGAAAGAAGATAAAATGGGGGGAAAATGCTAATTGTTAAAAGCGAAAATGCAATTTTTAATGAAAACCAAAAAGGAAAATGAAATCATGCTCTTTAACTTAACTATAAACTTATAAAAAATAAAAAATAGAATTGTGAGGTATAAAGTCAGAATTGTGAGTTATAAACTTCTTATGAGATATAAAGTCAGAATTGCGAGTTATAAACTTAGGATTGCGAGATATAAAGTCATAATTCTGAGAAATAAAGTCAGAATTACGAGTTATAAAGTCAGAATTGTGAGATATAAAGTCAGGATTATGAGTTATAAAGTCAGAATTGCGAGATATAAAGTCAGAATTCCGAGCTATAAAGTCAGAATTGCGAGATATAAAGTCAGAATTGCGAGATATAAAGTCAGAAAAGCGAGTTATAAAGTCAGAATTGCGAGATATAAAGTCAGAATTGCGAGATATAAAGTCAGGATTGCGAGATATAAAGTCAGAATAGCGAGATATAAAGTCAGAATCGCGAGATATAAAGTCAGAATTGCGAGATATAAAGTCAGAATTGAGAGATATAAAGTCAGGATTATGAGTTATAAAGTCAGAATTGCGAGATATAAAGTCAGAATTGCGAGATATAAAGTCAGAATCGCGAGATATAAAGTCAGAATAGCGAGTTATAAAGTCAGAATTATGAGATATAAAGTCAGAATTGCGAGATATAAAGTCAGAAAAGCGAGTTATAAAGC
>JAUCMS010000048.1:2264571-2274848 GCA_032357445.1 Enteromius radiatus
ATCAGGTGCGCTTGATTAGGGTTGGAGCTAAACTGTGCAGAGCTGTGGCCCTCCAGGAATTGAGTTTGACACCCCTGCTGTATAGGAACATAAAACGACATTCTGAGAAATGTCTGGGTCATTTTTTTGTACACACACACACACACACACACACACACACCTATATATATATATATATATATATATATATAAAATAAAAAAAAAATCTATGCCTGATAATCAGCATTCTTCAAAATTATGTGCAGAAGAAAAAAGTCAGACCCGTTTAGAATGAGTAAATTAGATATTTTGGAGGGTAAATTAATGCTTTGCTCTTTCCACCCTCCACTAAATGTTTACACTGCTTGTTCAATAACGTCTCAGTTTTTGTGTTTTATTTAAGCTAATCTAAAGTTGTGACTTTGTTTGGATTTATACAGAAATCCAAAGCTAACCCAAGGGTTCACATACTTTTCCCCTGCAACTGTATTTCTAAGTTTAAAAAGTGAAATTTACAAAATGATTCCAACTTTAAAGCCCTAAAACCACATTTTATATTTAACTTAAAAGGCCACTTAGATTAACACATTTTTGGATGGATAAGGTGGAAAAGGCAGTTTAAAAACATAATTACATTTCAGTAAATGTACCCCTAGGTACATGCCATTAGCAATTAACAAGCTCTTCTTAACAGTCCAAATCGTTCCTGGAAAAATGTTACAGCTCCCAAGCCATTACCTGGATCTCCTGAAGGATCGGTAGGCACTGGGCAGAGAGTGTTTGGTGTTGGATTTGGATCTGGAGCGCGAGCGGGACCTGGAATGAGACCTTCTCTTATGTTTCTTCTTCCTCTTATCCCGTTCTCGATCCCGATCCCTATCACGATCCCTTTCCCTCTCCCTTTCAGGCTTTCGGGAGGAAGACGAGGAGGAAGAAGTGGTCACATGAGAAGCAGGGGCGTTGGCACTCCTTGTTAGAGCATTTTCAAAAGGCTGGTAGTCAAAACCTGGTATACGAGACGTGTGTTGAGGGATGCCGCTCATGGGAAGGGCGGACACCAATGGCTGGAAAGACACAACAAAGAAAGAGGGATTAGACACAGGAGACCTGAAGCTTAACTCTGATGAACGCACATGAAAGAAAACTGCCATTTTAATGAGCAAAATCCAATCAGGCTGCTTTCTCTGGACAAAATTACGACACATGTGAGATGAAAGGTGGTCCCATTGGCTTTCTAAATTTGCGCATCTGCCCCAATCAATAGAGCTGCAACTGGCTTCAAGCTGTCTTGGGGACCGTATCCAATTTAGAAAGGTTTTTGCCATCGGTGTATGTCTGCATGTGAAACGAAGCAATGTTACTATGTATGTGGACGGCTCCCCAGAGCAGTGCCTGTTTTTTTTTTTTTTCTTATCCCTGGTCTTAATAACTCCACTTCGCTCCTTCCACCCCAGAAATAGCGCTAATTAAAAATATTGGTTGTTTCGCAGCATAATAGGGGTCTGGCAGAAACATAATTGGCCATTCTCTTCTGTCGTAATCACTTCAATATGTGTCTGTCTGGTTAAATGAGATCCCCTCTGCTGTTGGATTCACATCAGAAATGGAATTTCATCAATCAACGCTGCAGCTCACGCCGTCAAAACCACATCTGCGGGTCTCGGTTCATCACACGCGAGGAAATAAAAAGTCTATTTTATCACAAGGCAGAAAAGGCGACGGACTCAATAAAGTCAGGCTCGAAAATCTAAGGGCTACAGGTCATATAATACAGCTCTGGAGAGCTTAAACGGAACCAGGACGCAATATTGTCCTAAAGTATTTTTAAACGTGTCCCAATTAATCTAGAAATAGTGTTTTCCTCTCTCTGTCTAGCATGGGAACGTCTCTTTTGGTAAAAGATAGTGCTGCTCAGGGCAAGAGGGTGTTGGAATAGGTGCTGTAGATGGAAGATTAGAAAAATTTGATGACTCTCTAGCTGGAGTTACATAATGGGACGCAGGGTTTGATCTCAGGGGTTTTGGGTTGACATTTGGCTAGATAAACCCCAAAGGAAAATGTGGCACAAGTGTCCGGTCTTTCACGTCTGTTTTCAAAAGATAGGGACAAAGTGCCCTCCTAAATATCAAGCCTGCTAGAGCCTATGTAATGAGGCATGCGCATATTTTAACAATTTCTAAAAATAAAAGGTTGCCAGAGCATTGCTAAGCAGTTTCTAGCACGTTGCTTACTGGGCAAAAGTCAAACGAGGACAACATCAAGTCTCTATGATGCTTTGGTCATTGGTTATGACTCAGATATTCAACATTGATTTGTGAGATAAAGAGTTGGCGCAACATACCACATGATTTGAGCACAAACTTTGTAGGATACACTCTGCAGGATGATTTAAGAAGTTTAATACTTAGGGTTAGGGGTTTGTTAAAATCCATAACCCAAAGCGAGCAATAGTGACGCTTCGCCTTTTAAGTACTACTAAGTACACACCTTCAGAGAAGAGCTGAGAATGCCAGGTCAGCAAAAGTAAGAGAGCTTAGTCATTGCGCATGTTAATAAGGAGAAAGTGTTCATCCAAATCCCTACAGTATAGAAACCAGCTGGTGTTCTGCTTTTTGGAACTCTATTAAGAAATCCAAGTGAAAGGGAGAGAGCGAGCGAGAAAGATTGAGTGTGAGAGGAAGGTGGGAGTGCTAGTAGGAGACAAACGACAAGGTCTAACCTTTTATTTCTTTCATAAACGTTTTAATTTGGTCCTTCACACACAAACATGGTACAAATCGCAATCTGAAGATTGTATTTGTCATCTATTGATCTATAAATAAGTCTTGATAACCTGAGACTGTGAGCAAAGCAAATATATATATATATATATATATACACATATAAATGCTGTCAAACGATCAATTGTGTTTAATCGCATCCAAAAAAAATATTTTTGTTTACATAATGTGTGTGTACTGTGTAGGGCTGTCCTCGACTAAGGATTTCTCCTTAGATCGACCGATCGCACGTTTATTAATAAACCATTTAAATCATTATTATGAGCCTTTAATTGTCTTCATCCTATTAAGTGCGCAAGTACATGCATAAAGTTTGTCACAGCGCACAGGCAGAAGTAATGATTATGAACGTGTCAGTGAAAAACAATAAGTAGACTGTATTAAGATTTGAATATTTTGATCTGCTAAGACTTTCTTTGTTCTCGGTTTGAACTCTGCAGCAGTGATGCATCTGTATGCAGGTTTCATGAGGATTACATAATCTGAGATTATTTGTTTTCAATTTGAATTTGTTCATTTGAAAGTAGTCATTTCGCTATCTCTATAGATATTTTTATTTCTGTAAGGAAAGATATACGTGGTGTTTAGCAATCAAGTTCACAGTGCAAGACGACAGAGAATCAGAGAACTGCCCCAAATGAAAAACTAAAGAAAAAAAAAAAAGAGAAACCAAAATTATTATTTTATTATTAGAAAATTCACAACTACTCAAAGTGAGAGAAAGAAAGCTATAAAATTATATTGATAAAATAAATAAAAAATATACACACACAAACATAAGTATATACCAACTATCTACATAAATACAATCATATCTAAATACTATCTACTATAAAATCTTTTGAGACAAGAAACAGGTCACACAGGTTACAGCTCCTCAGGGGTTGTGACAAGTAAAGAAGTGGTACCTAGAACAGCAGAAGAACAAATGTACGGAGTCATTAAAACCACGGTGCTAAATTCATCTGCTCCACCTGCAATGAGAAGTGTGCATTTAATCCATCTGTTCTTCACACTTGCAGAGAAAAACAAATGTAAGTAGGGGTAAATTGCTGCTATTTAGCTCACATTCTCTAGAGACACTGCCAGAATCTGAAGTTTTTACCACAGCAGTTTTGTTATTTTTTTTTTTTATCCATTTCCACTGGATTGAAAGTGCTTGGACTGACAGCTTAGAGAAAAAGTCATGGAGGGAGTGCCTCAGGTGGAAGTGTGCAATTACAGCCAGCAGCCTTTTCCTTGTATATATTTTACACAGTAAATACACACTCCAGGTCACAAAGGGCGGGAAAACATCATCAGAGACGAGTCAGCAGATCAGTCTTCGTCAACTTTTGACACGATCGCCTCAATCTCCTCAGACTTTCCCCAAACACTGACTGCATTGAGAACCATTTAAATGCATGAGCAGTGGCACAACATTCTAGATAGTCAACATCTCTCCTATAGCCAGCAAAAGCACAGACACCCTTTTTCATTCAAATAACGACACCTAGAATGAGTCTCTTTGATCTTTGCTCTCTCGGGATTCCTCGGATACTAAAGCGCAGCGACTCTGGCACAGACAACGCATTGACACTCAGCGCTACGCTAATTAGCTTGGGTTTCCTGAAACTAACCATTATTTACGATTCTCTTTAGCTTCTCTAAACGAAAGACTATTGTTTCTCTAATTCTAGAGGAGCATCTGGTGAGCTTGGAGTTTAGGACAATCATTCCAAAGGTACTTCAGGGAAACAGGAGTTGAATTTATTTACGCTTTCTCTTCACACACACAATATGTCACATATAATGGGAGTCTGAAATGCTATTATCTTCGTAATTACAGAGGCATGGGCTTCATATTTACTTCTCGAATTCCCTTTGCCACAAGAAAATGTTTTTCCTCTGAAACGCCACACTTTTGAGCTCCAAATCATGGTAGCGAAAGTGTGAGGAGTTTTTCACACACTCAACTTAAAAGGAGCACTATAGTGGTGTTAGGGACCATAGGGAAGCTTTAATCTCACCTGACATTCGCATGAAACATTAGGACACTTTCCTTCCCCCAGGATCTCTGATTGAGGTCGATGAAGGGATTTTAGAGATTCTGAAAGCTGTGCAATCTGACTACTCTGTACACATGGTTAGGTACCTGCCAAATCGCCTTGGCATCTGCTGGACACTGAAAATGCAAAACTAAGTAAGTGCTGTAGAGTGAAGAATGATTTGTTGATTTCTGAGAGTTGGAAGGGGAGAGACGTAGTAAGCAGTTCAAAGGAAGCGATAAAGCCATTGAATCATGCTGGATGGCAAGCAAAGGATTATGGGGGAAAAAGTGCAAACAATGCAAGCTGGTTACATTTTTGTATTCAATCATTAGAGTGATGCAGCATATCCTGTCTTTAATAATACGGATACACGAAAACCATGAGATTTTTTCATTAAAGGGATCGTTCACCAAAAATTTTTTCCGTATTCACCCTCATGTATTTTGGACATAAAAGTAGGTATTTTGAAAAATGCTGGTAAATCAAAAAAGTTGATGGCTCCCATTGATTCTATAGAATTTCTTTCACTACTATGGAAGTGAATGGAGACCAACAAATGTTTGGTTTTTCAGAATTCATTCTTTTGTGTTCAACATAAGAAAGAAACTTACAGGTGTGTAATGACATGAGAGGTAGTGAATGATGACAAAATTATTGATTTGTTCTACATTTTTAATCTAACTTTCTAATTTTAGTCTGTTTAAACAAATAATACAAAGAAACTTTCTTCTGGAAACATACTAACATTGCATGGAGGAAAAACTATGTGAACATCTAGGCTAATGGCTACTAGGTAATCTTGATTTCAACTAACCTTGAAGTCAGTCAGAGAGGCGAGGTGTTTGTGGGGTTGGTCAGCGTGGCCCTAAAATTTTGGGTTTGCTAATCATAAAAAGCATTGCCTGATAGGTACCAAACCTCACGCAAAAGCGTGCTGAGAACATCTGAGATTGAGAACCGCTGACCTGCAGAAAACTGAAAGGGGTCTCTAAAAGCCTTTGTTGTTCATCAGTCCTTGGTAAGACAAATTGGATTTCTAAAAGAACTCTTATGAGTTTGCAACAGCACCTGAGTGTACCATCACTCTACTGCGCAAAATATTCTGTGAACAGATAAATCCAAAGTTGAGTTGGTTGGGGAGGTGGGACACTATATAGAAGGAAAAAAAGCCATCATGGATTTCAACAGCTTTTATGCCTCAGGGTCTGAATCGTTTGCTATTATTAATGAAAATATTAGTTTCCAAGTTCATCAGGACATGTTGTGAGAGAATGTAAGGTCATTCGACTGCCAACTGAAGGACGACAAAAAGCACAGACTAACAACAGAAAAGCTTCAACAGAAAAATGTTCTATACTGAAAAGTTTGTAAATACTGCAAAATTGATAAATATCAAGCAGCAATTGTTTCTAAGGGTTTAGAAACATTTGTATGCACCCTACACTGTAGAGTGCTCAATAAAGACATGAACTATTACATTTAATTCATGCAGAAATTCAGATAAATATAAAGGGTATACATACTTTTTCCCAGTACATGTACAACATTACGTCTTTATATTATTTAAAGCACAGTCTTTAATTAAAACAAAAAAAGATCGCAAGCTACTTACTCCCATCACATAGTGACACTGAACACCAGTAATTTAAATGGAAATGGCTGCAGTTCAACAAGCCAAGATGGCTGAATTCAGTGCTCTCTTCTGATCAGTACTGGTGGATGAGCAGTGAACGACGGATGTGCTCACATTAATCAAGCGAACAATGAATAATCTAAAAACTGGCTAGTCATTTATGAACAATCCATGAATGTTTCAATGCTGGTGGAGCTCTCATCTTCAGAGGGGTAGAAATACTACTTTTATGTCAAAATAATTAGCTTGTTTTTCTGCAGTATGCCAGTATGATGAATGGACCTCTGTGAGGAGCTGCTTGGCAAAGTAACAGCAATACAACGGGTTCTTACTGATATTCTAGAAGGTTCACACCAGGGAAGTGAACTATAAAAGAAACACACGGATTATATAAATGTAAAGCAATCATGGAGGGAACTATTATAACAATGACTTTGCTAAATAGCAAATTAGCTAGAAAAACAGTAACCTGTCAGCTTATGGAGCTTCGAAACAGTAAAATGCAATTACAATTATATTGAAGAAAACTAAATAATTACCAAAACAAACAAACACAAAAAACGTGGATGATAACTCCTAGAAATCATTAATTGATTAATAATTGAATTCAGTACTTCAGTGTTCCAAAGAAGAAAGAATGTAATGCCGGTTTGGAACAATATGACGGAGCAAACAATATGTATTTTATAAACAACCTTATCTACCATTAGTCAAAAAAATAATTAGCCCCACCCCAAACACACCATTGGTTGACTCACTGTTGTCGTGTAGGGTTGGTCGGGATTCGAAAACAAAAAAAGCTATGTTTTGAAAGCACCACAGGCACACAGTGTTTACTCAGTGAATTGCTTATAGTTTTCTCTGCATATAAATCTATTTTCTATTTCTTCATAAAACAATTCACATTTTTAGGACAAATGAAGCACAGCCTATACAATTTCTGCATACCAAGTAAGAGAGAGAGTTAAACAGCAGCTTCAGAAATCTCTAGCCCAGCCATGATACACACAAGACGCTTCAGTGACACCGCCAATCCCTGCATTGTCATTTAACACGAACAAAAGAGAAGTGCAATGACACCGAGTCTCACCTCCGCACCTCTGCTTTTGTCACTAATCAGGAGCATGTTCCTCCTGAGTGCTGACTGTCTTGTTAAAGCAGTACCTGCTGGAAACACCTCTCCCACGAGAGCAGCTTGGATAAAGAGCCCAATCAATTAAATGGTAAATCACACATCAGAGGTAGAAAAGCGTCACAGCCCTGGGGCAGGAGTGTGTGCAACTGGGAGCGTGAACAAGCTCAAATATACAGACGCACACTAAGGGCACATCAAACAGGTCCCGACAACATCACATCCAGGGTAAAAACCATCACACATGAAAGTAAATGTAAATGTGACACTAGGGAGACCTTAGTCCTTGCATCAGATGTCTGCTGCCTTCATACTCTGATAAATACTGCTTAAATAACGGGAAGCACTTTATCCTCCTGGCAAGCTTTAATCTGATTGGCTGACTTGGCAAGAACTGTAAAAGCACACAAGTTTTTTTTTTCTTTGCTTAAAAAAAGTCATGTTAACAAAGTACTGGGCTAATATAACAGTGCTTTTAAGAGGTGAAATTTGTCAAAGTTTGCCATGCAAGTACAATAAAATCAGATATTTAGAAAATTGTGAAGATAAAAACATGTATATATGTCCAAACCACAGACACCAGGTTGAAAACCCTTGCTCTTTCAGATTCACACCGAGCACACATCCTGCTCTTCAAAAAGAAAATTCAGCAATGCCGAAAATAATATAAATTGGAATCTTAAAGACGGACAGGAAATAAAAGAATAAGCGATGTGGGAACTGGCCTGGTTTCTATTTCAGCTGTTGTGAGATCTGCAGTGGCTTCTGGGTATCGTTCTCTATTAAACTGTGACAGTTTGCGGTTGGCTTGAACAATGGGCACAGTCCTAAGCAAAAACACTTAATTAAGAGTGAAGGTCAACAGGGTGGCCATGCTGTCACATCTGATATTCTTCTCCTTCAAAGGAAATGGCAATGATTAGGCATCCTGTAAGCTCCACTGTGTGTTCTACTTAATAATGAAAGGTCAATAATAAGAAACAGGATTAAAGTAAAAGCCATAGTAATAAAGCAGTCAATCTAAGACTGATGACATAAGGGTCGCTAGAGAGTCAGCAGTCCACTGAGAACAATTTACGGTGTATTCGTCAAACGGAAGACGACGGAACAACCAGCTGGCCCAAAGATTTTCTGCAGGCCGGAACATTTCCTAATTAATCCGAATACACTCGCTTCGGTGAAAAATACGGCTTTAATGATTACACGCCGGCTGTTTATTTAGCACCCAGAATAATTCTCAACAACATATTGAGTGAAAGCCTGAGAAGCATCTATATTTTCCTGGCCAGTGAGCCAGGTGGTGGAAATGCCAAATATATGCCATTTTGAAGACTGTATAGCCAACATACAGTTTTTCAGATGAACACACACAAAAGCATTAACAAAATGCACAAATACAAATACAGCCATTCAGGTATCGCTGTTAGAGCTGTACAAGCTGTGTGTTAAAATGCCAGCACACCAGGGACTGAGGGAACCTCTTTTAACCTCTCTTTGACATCATCCGCACATGCATGCTTTGAGACCTGTGATAAAACATACAAGAATGGCAGACAGAAAAAAAAAAAAGAGAAAAACTGAGCAAAAACACACAAAAAAAGCAGCACACCACCACTATTACATTAAATTTCAAATAAAAACTGGCATTTACTAGGGGTGTAGAGGTTCGGTACGTTTATTATTATATTTCAAACACTTAGTTCTTTTATTTTCCAAAAGTAAAGGAATTACTCCAACAAATCGTTTGGTTTGTAATGCGTAGCATTTTGGAAGCCTCGTACCGAATGGTTTAATAGGAATACATGCATCGTTACACCCCTACCATTCACTCATATCATTCACATGCTGCGTGACTTTCTTTCTATTGTGAAATCCAAAATGTAAGTGGATAGGGACCAAAAGCCAAAAAGGACCACAATATTCTGAGTCTTCAGAAGTCTGTGTATGAACAACAGATGGAAATTTATGTTGTTACTGATTGTAAATCTTACCATAAAATGGTGACAATTCACCTTCATTCTATTGGACAAATCTCTTAAATATTGTACCCTTTAGATTCCAAAAAGGGGTTTTCACAGCAATCCAAAGGAGTTCCTTAAAGAAGCTTTCATGAAACAATTCTTAGTACTATTGGAGTAAAAGCATTCATAATCAAACCTTTTTGTACTAAAAATAACTTTTTGTGCAATCACAGAAGTTTCTGTTGGTGTCATCTATGCCAAAAAAGAACTTTTTTCTTTTCTTTTAAAGAACGTAGAACTCACTTAAAAACAGGTTTTAGGTTTCAAAAGACACGAGGGGGACAGAAATGACAACAGACTTTTATATTTGTGGGTGAACTAACCCATTTTAGAAGGTAAAAATTCTTCTTTTCGCTGAGAGCTAATCCGTAGCCAATTTACTCCATTTAGGTCAGGATAAAAGTTATAGTGGGCTCTTAAATCTTTGCTATGGATTTATGTATAAACTAATTAGAGCAAGCACAGGCACAGTGGCGGGGAGCCTCAACAGTTTCAGATCGCCTCATTTCCTCAGGGTCTATCGATTCCATTCCCCTTTTTAATTCTGTCTTGTGACAACGAGCAGAAAAAAGGATGGCTCCAGTAAAATATTTGCCTAAACCAATAACAGCCTCTCCATTTGATGCTTAGGCCCAATCCCAATTCTATTTTCTACCCCTTTGCCTACCCCTCGCCCCTTCCCCTTGCCCCTTGAAATAAAGT
>JAUCMS010000048.1:2296376-2324297 GCA_032357445.1 Enteromius radiatus
ATTACCATTACATTTATTAAAATATATCAAAGCTTATATGTAAAGGATAACAGCATTCATTATCACAAATTAAACCTCAAAAGGCTGATCTGGATCCCAATGCAAAGTGGAGCGGCTTTGTAAGAACTTGAAGGGGTTCACTTTGCGATAATGACCAAAAGACAGTTCATTATTATGTTGTTCGCTTATAAATGCATAATAAAACCAAATAAATAAATAAAAAGTACATGAAAAATTGATCTAAGTTAAAAAGAAAAAAATTAACATAAAAAGAATGCACTGTGCTATGAGAGATAAAATTAGCGATCTAGGAAATTGGCTGCTTGGGACAACATTCACATACATAGTTCAGTAGCCATTACACAAAAATATCATCAGGATACTGCAATCAGCCAATAAGGACCACGTATTCCAGAGAGTCATGTGATAAGCAGAGAATAGTTTAAAAAAAAAATGCTTCTAATGTATAAAAATAGTTGCAAGATTGCAAGACAGTGGAAGATTGAGAATCGTTCTTGATCAAAATGTTATGTTTGTGAAGAAATGGGTATATATTGTTGGTGGTATAGATGCGTACAACAAATTAAATATCAACCAGCTCTTTTCCATTACATGCAATAAAAAGAAAGCAGGGAGAGAAAAAAAAAACATCAAATGAAAAGCTCAGTTACACAGAGGTTTGGAATGACAGAGAAATGTTTCCACTTTTCATTAAAAGCAGCTAAAAGGCCGACTATTTCATTTAAACATGCGTGCGTGCCAAAACCTCAGAGCTGGAAACGTTGGCGGTGCAGCATTTATGTCTTATGGAGAAACTGAAAAGCTGCAGCACAAAAACAATATTGATGATTAATGAAGTTGAGGGACCAGCCAAAAGCCTTCATTATTTCACAAGAAAATATTAACAAGAACTTCACCAAAAATATACTCCCCATTCAGGTTTCTAGAATGCCAAACAAGAACAAAACTTAGTCCATTTCATTCAAATTAACTTGGAGAATCTACAGATTGTTTTTAAAGATTGAAGTAGCCTATTCGATAATTACTCCAGTAATGAGAGCAGAGAAACAACAACATTATGCTATCACTGTTTTTCTTTGATAAAAACAAAGTGCTATACTAGACTTGTTGGAACTAATATAAAAACCTTGTCTGAGAAAGGTCTGATAAGGAGAAATAAAACAGGGCAATGGGCTCCAGATCAACCATTACCGTGTGTAAAAAGACCTTATTAAACATAAGAACATGTTCTTCAAAAAGAACACTTCAAGGAACTGTGATGACTGCTAAAGCAGACGGTTTTAAATACAAGACTGGTTCGCAATTACAAGAATCGTGACTTTAAGAACCTGCCAGCTTTAAGGTCAAACTCCACACCTGACCTTAAAAATAATTCAACGTGCCTGAACCATCCAGGACAATACATTTCCCTCTAATAGTCAACCCACAGCAGTCCCTCAGAATCTCTTGACACAGCTCTGCCTTGTAAAAGCTTTTTACAGCACAAGTTCCCTCATATTTTTCCCTAAAAAACTAAAATTATACTGAGGGGGGAAAACACATGAAATGTGGTTAAATATAGCTGACTTGAAGCAGTTAGACGTTGCTGAGATGGAGAAATCTGAAGCAAAAGTCACTTGCTTTAAAGAAAATCTCTGAACATCAAGTTTAAATGCTGGCTGAGACCGACAAATTTACAGGGATGCTGAACTTAGCGAATCAAGCCAAGCGTTCTTAGTGGATCCTGAACAACCGAGGTACAACAAAGAAACATCATGCAATGCAGAAAGATATTAGATTGTGGTTCTTCTGCTTGTGTGTTTGGGACATTCTGCCCTTAGTATTAATTTAGTACAACTTTTATTTCCCCCATAAGCAGAAAAAGAGCTTTCAGGCACTTGGTGGGACACTGGTTTTAATGAGGTAGCGGGTGTTAGTGAAATATGACTAACCACATAAACTTCCACGATGCTCAAAGAACTAGGCTGTGGGATTGTGTCCTTGAGGTATGCGCACAAGTTACAAGAATAAATAGATTTTCACAGGCTTGGGGCTTCCTCTGTCCTTCCTCTGAACCTCCGGATTTCTATCCTGACCGTGCAAATAAAAATCCTCCGAAATGACTTAAATGAAAAAGCACTGAAGTGTGCATGAATGCAGATGCACTGCAAACCCGCTTCATCTGACAGTGCTTAGACATGGTTCAGTTTTTCTATCAGTTCGCTTATCCACTCTAATGACGTGATAAAACGCGCAATTTAGGATGATATTAAACAAAATACTCATGCAGGAAAAGCATCATTTAAAAGTTTTTGCAACACCAGCCTTGAACTGAAATCATTTACTGGCCATGAAACTGTATTTTTTTGCATAATCTTGTATTTTGAATAAAAGAAACTACAGCCTTAAGCCATATATATATATATATATACATACACACACACACACACATTTTTTTTTTATACTTTCCTTTGTGAACATGGAATGAGCAAGTGATTATGATATTTTCACTTTGGATGAACTATTCCTTTAAGCTTCCAAGAGAGTCCAAATACTTCTTGGGTCCGCTGTATATAACTTGATCGCTCCTTCAGTCAATGCTTAGCAGCGGTCCAAAAATGAGCTTAAGGGATCTCCAAAACTCTCTACCCAGTTAATTTGGGGAATGCATGTCGAATTTTGTGCACCCAAAGCAAAGCCAATGCTTTAAGAGTTTGGGAAGCATTCAGCACATCCGGCAGCTGGAATGATTGCCACCCAGTTGGAAGTACATATAAGAGGGGAAGACATTCAAAATGAGTAAACAAACAAAAAAAAAAAAAAAACAACAACTGCAGTTTATAATGGAAAAAAGTTCTGAACAAGCGAGAAAATTAGCTAAAGCCATAGCCCAGCTCTGTCTCTGGAGACAATATTACTGGCAGGGCAAGCAAATAACACAAGATCCTGCTGTGAGCACAGCATTGTTGCGCTGATTGCAACGATGGAACATTTCGTCTAATTTTCCCACTAAAACGGTTTCCTTCCTCTTTTTCCTCAATTTTCTAAGCTCTTATTTCCTTCCATGTTTTATTACTTCCAAGCTCCATATTTAGACAGATGTAGGCAGAAGATCTAACATCTCTTCTCACACAGTGATGATAGTACACTCTTAAAAATAGGTTCTATATTGGCATCTACAGTTCCATCATGGAACCTTTCCATTCCGCAAGAAAAGTTCTCTCAAATTTTAAGACGTTCTGTTCTTCACACTAAGAAAGAATGTTTCAAGCAAAAATGGTACTTTTATGGCATAACAAGTGTGTATATTCTTATTCATTTGGGATAATGAAAATGAAACAAAATTTTGAGCGTATTCTGCAGGTACCTTGGCTGGTTTAAACCATAGACTGTAAAAAAACATGGACGTAGTGTCCGTGACGTCACCTGTAGGTTTCTGTAGACCATTTCTGAAACTCAAAGTGGGCAAAGCCGGCCGTTGCCATCTCGAAATCGCATCAACGTGCCATAATCAAAAATGATCACTGATGAAACCACACACCCTTGCTTGACGATGGTGACAGCAGCAGCAATCCACCTGTCACTCAAGTTGCCATGCCCTTAATTATGCAGAACTTTAAAGTTTATTATAATTTAAATGGATGAGTTCATAAAAAATCCCCCCCCCCCCCTCACAGTCATCATGAAAGGTAAGATTAGCTGTACTTTTTAATTAATCAAATTAAATTGGCTTGAATTGTGAAAAACAAATAGAAATAAATATAGACAAAGGGACATGATTAACTGTTTAAAATCTTTTATAAACATGTTACTTTTTAAATTATTAAATCACACGTTCAACTGTTGTCCAAGAACATTAAAGGCATGAATGGCATGAACACACTGAGGTTTCAAAGAGCCAAAGAATTTGCAGGGATGACTACGCCATGGCAACCGGAAAAGGAATGATATCATCTGAGCTCCCAAAGTCTCTGTTTAGCCCTGGATGAAAGCAGTGCATAGCACACAAAACCGCACATCAGAGCCTGATCCTCATATTTCTGACCTAAACACACATCGAGAGAGGCACACAGCCAAAGCTCGCAGCCGGCGGTCTCATTAAGGAAAGGAGGATCTTCAGACAAACTGTTGATCAGAATCACAAACTGTGGAAAACCAGGAGCTACAGACTCAACTCAATGTGTGTAAACTTGTGCAAGTGACACCTGATACCAAATCGTAAATAATAATGCCATCAAACCCGTTGACCTTTGCAAAATACATTTCACACTGTGATTGAATGCTTTTTCTTACTTTCTACCCAATATATGCAAGTACTTCTTCAGTTCCATTTGCGCTTTTTATCTCATGCTTTATCTAACTGCATACATGTGACCTTGTTATGCATGTACGCCCAGTAAATTTAAGGTACAGTGAATATTAATTAAATCATACAGAAGTTGCTTAGCAACCTTCCATAAGCATCCAGTCAAGTAACTTAATAAATATTCATGAAAGACACCTTTACAATAATAGGGTTTTTTAATTTGCCAGCTGATTAGCACATGCTTAATACTAATAGCCAGTCAGGTAATTCCCCTAGGCAAACATAATTAATATTCAGAAGCACATATTACTGTTACGGTCTTTATATTTACATTTATGCATTTGGCAGATGCTTTTATCTAAAGTGGCTTGGATTACATTCAAGATCTACATTTTATTAGTTCACGCATTCCCTGGAAATCCAACCCCATGACCTCAGTGTTACTCACTGACCTCATTATGCTCTAAAGTTTGATGTGCTCCTTAAAGCCTGAAAGTAAAGCAGTTGGATATGCATAAGTTTGGCTTACTGAGATCACAGGTCAATGATCACTTAAAGCATGCATGTGTTCTACCATACGGATATTATGATAAATTCCACCTCTTTATATAAACAGAATGTCAGTCTATCACTTGCTTACAAAATTTGTATTAGATAGTGCCATGCGTGGGAGAAATACAGAAAGGCCACTCTGAGCACTTACAGGCAGATGTATCCATAAAAGCCCTCATATTCTAATTCAATTCACTGGAACGTTCCTTATATTCAATAATGCACAGCTGCACAGTTAGTCGATCTTGCCTCTCAATCCATTAAGGATGACCAGTGAGTTAATAAGCAGTAATGACAGGGAAAACAACAAGTAGTTTTAGCATAATGGATTTACAGCATCACACACACCATTAGAGGCAGAATCCACATGAAAACCAATAAAGTTAAAAATAAAAGACAATATGGCAAAAAAATCAAGATGGGAATTAACAGCCCTAATTATTCTGTTCTTCTTGACATCTTTTTTCAAGTCAACTTGAATAATTGGCTGATAAATATATCAAGATGTCATTTTCTGGCAGTCAGCGGTCAAGACTGGCATCGTTTGCTGTTCGCTAATAAAATTGGATTAGCCTGTTTACACTCAGCGACGTTAAAGCTGGAGTTTGCTATTGGCTTTACCAAATGAATTTCCAAAAATAATCAGATAAATAACTTTCTACTATTCAAACACAAACAATCCTGCCCTTAACTAATACCAATGGCTGAGTGTACATAAAACAGGCAAAGGAGAGACCCAAAATTGAAATAATGACATACTTCAGGTAAAAAAAAAAAAAAAAATCCATGACTTATTCATTCAATGTTAATTAAAATGATTAAGCTTATCAAGATTAACTGGAGAAAAATACTTCTTTGCTGTGAACATAATTGGTAATACTTCATTTTAAGGTGTCCTTGTTACACATACTTACTATTATAAAAACAATTATGCACAATTACATGCAAGGAACCCTAAGCTGAACCCTAATCCTAACCATACAGAAAGTACATGTAGTTAATTAATATTACTCAGTACTTAAAAGTAAAATTACACCGTAACAAGGACACCTTAAAATAAAGTGTAATAATTATTAATGGTAATAAAATCAATATTAAATAATGATTTTTAATAAAACAAATGAAGACACTAAATATTTTAAGGAAACTAATAATTATTTAAAATTTTTATTTAAATTCTAGTCATAAATTGCCAACTAATGATTAATTATTATATTAACTAATCATTAATTAGTAAAATACCTGAAAATCTAGTCATATTAAAAAGATACAGGTAGAGGAGAAACTATTTAAACAATTACTTTACCTGATCACTGATATCACTTTTGCTTTAAGGTTTAATCAATGGTGATTTAATATTAAATAATTTAGTTGAAAGAATTATTTTTTTTTTTTACTTTATTAAAATTCATTAGTAAGAGCACACTAAACATGAGAATCATACTATTTTATAACTGCTGAAAACAGCTCCTGAATCTCCCTCTATAGCACATCAATGTTAAACTAGACCACGGATCAGCATAAACTACTTCTGTATTGACTGCACAAAACCTCTGCTGTTTACTAATTGCCCTTATATTACACTCTTTACACTTTCCTCAATTGCCTTATTGAATTACCATTACACTGAATGGCATGACTGTATTGTATTGCACTGTTTCTACATTACTAAAGAGGACCATAAAGCACTAATCCACCTACTGCACTGACTTAGAATTTGTCTACATTAAGCTAGGTTTTTCTCTTGACAAATGATATTTTGGGCTTTGCATCTATATTACAATTTGTTTTTATCCTACACAAGAATCCATCAGTCACAGAAGTTACCATCTTGAGCGGTAAAACACTACATTTCTCTCAAAATCTATATACTGAATTTTGAATACGGATGATTTTGAATATGTTTACTGATGCAAGTCATGCAGCAATGTCAAATCAAGGCTCTCTTGTAGAAAATGTGTGAAATTAATGAACAGAAATATGCAGGGGTGAATCAGCAATGCAGAATCTGCAGAAGTGGCCTTGGAGAAGAGCCACCAAGTATTAAAATCCTTGAAGGTTATGAAACGTGATTATTTAAGTTGGTAAACATCAATTTCTCGAACCAAATAAGTAGTTAATGAGATGCTAGATATGCTATATTGTTTTATTAACATCCCATAAACACGCACTGTTTGTCAGGATCAAAAAGACAAGGTCCTATGCACACAGAGAGACCGTTTACACAGGACAAGAGGCTGTTCCTATAATAAGTGTAAAAATTTTATTTAGCTGAAATTTGACTCAGCCTCAGGCCATCCAAAATGTAGATAAGCATTTTCTTCTGAACAGATTTGGAGAAATTTACCATTATATCACTTGCTCACCACTGGGTCCTCTGCAGTGAATAGGTGCCATCAGATTGAGAGTTCAAACAGCTGATAATCCAAATGACTCCAGTTTATCAGTTAGCATCTTGCAAAGCTGTGTTTGTAGCAACTTCAACACTGCATCACTGAGGCATTTCAAATTTAAACCACAGCTTCTGGCCAAAATCTGACAGGATAATATATAACAACGCTTCCTCCAGTATATGTGTGTTCATATCAAAATCCAAAACATGTTTTGGACTCATTTTACATGTAAACAGTGTTTCATCTGTGCATATTTCTCTTCTGAATCAGATGAGACCGTTTTTTCACTGCACAAAGCAATATTATGGATAGAAGACCAAGTTTGAAGTTAGAAGCACCTTTTCACTTCACAAGACATTAGTTGATTTATTTGGAGTTGTGTGGATTTCTTTTAATGTTCTTTACTCTCATTCTGACGGCACCCATTCACTGCGTTGGTGATAAAGTGAAGTAAGGCTACCTTTCTTCAGACAAAAACCTCATACACATCTTGGATTACTTGATTATGAGCTTATTTCATGCAGCAAAACTTTGTTTTTGAGTGAACTATTTTTTTTAAGTCACCTTAGATCAGCAGCTACAGCATCTACTCAAAAAAATATTTAACTGTAATTTAAATTCACTTAAAATAAAGAAAAACCTTAATGAGAAAGAGGAAAGAAAAAGTAAAAAGACAGACAACAGGGAATAAAATTACCTCCTGCATGCTCAGGCCTTCTTTCTGCATGAAGTAGTGCTTTTTAAACTCATAATAGGAGTTGTACTGGTGCCAGGACTGCAGGAAGTCAAACCTTTAGAATGTAGAAGATCCAAGCATACACACAGAGAGAGGTTTATAGTTATTACACATTACAGTAATCTAATAGCAGCAGTGAGATCTTCGTATCTAAAGGATGGCTTAAACGAGCAGGAGCATATTTGCTTACCGCGGGTCATTCTTGGCACGCACACTGCTCTCGAATTTCACCCCATTTCTGGCCACATACTCAGCTAGTTTGTCAATGACAGGCTGGATGTCGGGAGGAGGAGGGATGATGGCCGTGACAGGGGCAGCAGCCGCCGGCACCGTGGGTGTAACTGTGGTTTGAGGAGGTCGAGAACTGATGGATGAAAGGAAAAATAAAGCCAGATATAGTATTTTTGAAATATGTCAAGCTCTGTACAAAGGAAAGGGAGTAGGGTGCACACCTGGAAGTTGGAGGGGCGGCTGGAGCAGAATGTGAGATCGGAGCTAATGCAGGAGCTGACACCGTGACTGGACCTGCAGCAGGGGCTGATGGGATTGCAGTCACAGGATCCAACAAAGGTGTAGTGCCCGGGGGAGGAGGAGGACCAGATGCAGGAGGAGCCGGCATCATGCCAGTGGGCAGCGAGGTGTAATAAGGGCTGGCATCAATCCCAGGAGGCGGCGGGGCGAGGCAGTATGTCCCATCAGGCAGCATACAGTACCCATAGTACATTGCAGCCATATTAGCTGTGTGAAATAAACACACACACACATAGTTACTAAATCACACGCAATTCCAACGTAAGATTTTGTTTTTGAAAGAACTCACTGTCAACAAGGCTGCTCTTATTTAACTAAAAATAAAGAAGGAAAAAAAAAAGTTATATTGCAAAGTGTTATTAGAATTCAAAATAACTGGTTTATATTTTAATATTTTAAAATTTTATTTATTTTTGCAATGGCAAAGCAGAATTTTCAGCAGCCATTATTTCAGTCTTCAGTGTCACATGATCCTTCAGAAATCATTCCAACAAAAATGTTAAAATTAACAAAAAACAGTTGTGCTGCTTAATATTTTTGAGGAAAAAATAGACATTATATTTTCATTGATCCATTAATGCATTTTTGTCTAATAAAAATATTAATTTCTTAAAATAAAAATAAATACTACTGGTTGGTAGTGAATTTATATAACAACATTTTCATATATAATTATTGTATGCCTTTCATTTAGAAATTCAGAATTAAACCCCTTTTTTCCTCATGCTTTCCTGCAAAGACACAGCTTCATTCAAAGTTTTACTTGTCTGAATAATTTTGGTGATATGTTTCGAGCCCTGCATTAAACATTAGTCATCAGTAGCGTTTCTACTTTGGTTACATATTTGGGAAAGTACACTGAGGGAACTGTTGATGCAAATTAAGAATTAAAATAATCTACGTTTTGGATCACTGTCCGCATAATTAAATTTCCTTTTCAAGTAGAAGATAAAAAGCTAGCGGAAGAGAAAAATCACATTCGTTTGTTCTGCTCTACCACAAATAATTAGGATCAAACTGTCCTCATGTTGAGATGGCAAGTATGTAAAGACATACAGTTCTTGAAAAACACTTAATAAATCCTAATTACAGTCAAGCGCGGCTCCTTCCCTTCAGTCAACTGTTACAACAGCAAAAAGAACCATTAAACAAAGCAGTTTAATAAGAACTCAAAGAAAACAGAGCTGAGAGTTCAGGCTCTATTAAGATCAACACAACCAAATCTGTGCTATTACGCAAATACAGAAAATATCTGTTAACATGCAAATTGTAAGGGTTTAGTTCACTCAAGAATAAAACTGTCATCAAGTTTAGAACAAGAGGGTGAGTAAAATCACAAATTGTACATTTTCAGGTGATGCGTAAAGGTGTTTAGACTTAACAAAGGTAAAGAGATGAACGTGCAGCACTCTGACCATGATGAAACAAAAAAACTAAGAAAAAAAACTACAAAAGAAAAAAAAAAACTAAGAAATTTAAAAGCTAGAGGAATTAAAGCAACGCCATCTCCTGGGTACTCCTGAAGTCAGGGCTGTTCAAGACCTAGAAGAGACCAATAGTCCTGCTCATTTAGGCGAGTTTAGCATTCTGTCTGACTCCAGCCACACATCAAAGAGAGCTGAAAGAGGAAGAGGAGAGGGAGGAGAGGGGTGGCGGGGATCTGGATACATTTACTTCATGACTGACTAGGATGTGTGAAACCCGCGTGTGAGTTTGAGGAGAAAGAAAGAGAGAGAGAGAGAAACTGAGCACAAGAGGGCGAGAGCCAAAAAGAAATGAGTAAAGGCAAAGAAAAAGAAAAAGAAAAAGAGAGAGAGCGCCACAAAGAGATTCTGGGAGAAAAGGAATAGAAAGAAGAAGAGAGACGTGTGTGGCATAGGCATCTCTGCATTTTATGATAGATTTGGCAGAACTAAGGCTGTGACTCGCAATTATGAAAACTGAATATGAATAAACTACATAAAGATCAATATTATAATAATTGTTATTTATCATATCAATATTATTATATTTTAACTAACTTATTTATATGGCAGACTGTATTAAGTGGGATGAAGTACATATATTTATTATAGCGAAATAGACCCCCTTTAACACACAATATGGTAAATATTAATAATGTTAATGACATTTAACTACAACATTTATTTAAATATAATAAGAAATTCAAATAAAAAACTATTTTATTGCAATTAATTAATATACTTGCAATTAGATCTAATTATTTTGAACGGATGATTATGGAATAATTTTGACAGGCCTGTTTCAATCATAACTATATTACTGAATGACATAAAAACCACAGCAGAATTCATACATCTCATAACAAATGAGTTCTCACTCCACCTCCAGCTTAGCAGGCTTCATTTTCAATGATGGGATCTAATCGTTTATGACGTCTCCCTGTGGAGATAAAGAGGCAAAGAGCTGTGGAAGATCTGGAGTCGAGCATTTGCTGCTGAATTTGACTCCAGCACTATTTGAGAAAGATTAGCCTGAAGAATCAACAGACAATCCTCAATGCCCGAGGGAGCACGTCTCAAACGCAAACAAATTTATGCTTACTCTGACAAATAAGTCTGGGAGTGACTTTTCTTCAAGGAATTATGTTATAAAACTCACGAGACACCTCAGCTGGCGAAAACTAAAGCTACAACCCAAAATAACACTGAGCCCGGAACTGGGCATCAAATGTCACTAAGAGGTTAACGGACAAGTCTAGCGCTGGGTCATATTTCTGATTGATTAGTTCAAATTATGCCTTTTTTTTTTTTTAAGAAATCAAAGAATTTGACACACATTAACAATATGCTGGTGATAACAGTAAAATAAAAGAAGGATCCAACCACATGTCGGCGCACGTGAATAACTCATTCAACATAACTAATATATCACTAAGCACCATTCATACAGAATGCACTTTTTGTGTCGACACAGATACATAGGAAGAAGAATAGGAAAAAAATGCAACAAGATGGTAATTTAATTTCATTTAACTTTAATTTTTTTAAATACTATAGTGTTTTTGGATTGGACTATATTAAAGTACTTGAATTAATTTCTTGTGGTAATTCTGTAATTGCTGTGGTAATACAATAACATTTCTTTACCCAACACTGTACTACATTTTCTAAAACTATAGGGTATATTATACTACAATACACTATAGTTTAGTGTAGTAAAAACTAAAGTGTGCCACAATATTTATTACAGTTTATCAGTTCACTATAGTTAATACTACAGTATGCCATTATACTATAGTATTTTTTTTATTTGAATTACCTTGACATTTGAGAATTTTTTTAAATACATTTTCCTTGTATTATTTTAATTGTAGTTACATTTTCATGTTTACTAGTTGTACTGAAAATTGATCAAATGTTCTTATAAACTATGAGAATAAATATTTTTCTGCCCTAGTGGAATAGAATGGAAATCATAAGAAACAAACCAATTTTGGTTCTTGAACAAATTCTGAAATTGAAAAGTTGATCAAAAGTGACCGTAAATACTTAATACATTGTTAGAAAATAAATCTCTCTCAAATATGAAAGAATCGAAAAACAACAACAATAAAAAAAACAGCACAGGTATTGAAAAAAATTCTTGAGCATCAAAGCATATTTAAATGATTTCTGAAGGATCATGTGGCCCTGAAGACTAGTAATGGCTGCTTAAAATTCAGCTTTGCCATCATAAAAATAAATTGCATACCATAAAATAGAATTGTAATATTATTATTTCACAGCATGACTTTGTTTTATTGTTTTGAATTAAATAAATGCAGCCTTGTTGAGCACAAGGTACTTCTTACAAACATTCTCTTCAAAAACAAATCTTACAGACTCTAAACGTTTTACATAGTCGTGTATACAAACGGTATGACAGTGAGTAAGTTCATTCAAAACCCATTTCAACTAATTCAATGAGAGAGCAATTCGTTTTGGACCAGTGAGTTCATCTGTGAGTGGTTTGATTCATTTAAAAGAACTGGCTCAGAACAGTCATTCAACTGTAAGATCCACAACTCTTTCTTTGCAGTACAGTAAACACTGTCAGAGTAGTTCAGTATGGACTTCTATAACAATAACACATTAACCCAATTACGCAGTTCCTACAGACACTGTTCTAACCACCATCGTGACTCTTTAAATAAAAACAGACAACTTGTTCTACTGGGATCGCAGTTTTGGCAGCAGCTTAGTCCAGTAACTGAGGGGTTCAAAGGTCAAACCTCCCCACTGTCAACATATTTAATAAACTGCATTAATCATGCGCGCTGAATGAACGCTGATCACCGAGGTCCACTGAACCCTGATGAAATGAGAGTGTAATTGTTCTAGCGATGTGAAACAGACAGAAAGAGCAATGTTTTACTGGAGTAATAGGGAGGGTAAGGTTGCCATGGGCTATGAGTGGAGCATTCTGAGATGAATGAGCAAAACAGCGTGTGTGACGCAATAAATCTGCAGTCTGCCTAAACTAGGATATCCAAGGAGGCTTGAGACCATACAAGTCTCTCCAGCATGCTGAGTGTGCACTTACATGAGCCCCATGACATCCTGCCGCCCGTTAACCAAAGGAATCTGTTCATAAAGCATTTCTGTGCATTCGTCGCACCGCATGGCTGGAACCCGGGCTGGGGTTGATAGCAACCATTTTAAATATATCAAGAGGGGGAACTAATTCAAACTTGATTTGGGCAGAGAGCGAACAGTGTTCAACCAAACTTCGAATTTAGTGCCAGGCGTCCCTCAAAGACAAATACAGAGCAAACCTCAGACACAGGCCAAAGCCTTGAAAAAATAACCCTCACATTTGGACAGAGATTATAGGATGACTGTGGTTAAGCCTACAGAACCTCTTTGTCATGCTGTTAATCCTAGAAAATACACATTTGCAGTCAAAGTAGCTTTTCTTTTGAGAAACTGGCCCACTCAAGCGCCTTCGGGCACTGTAATCCTGTGGCACTTCCCTCAAGAAACCAGTAGTGCTCCTTCAGTCAGGCTAATTGAGACAAATCAGTGGTCCCAGCTTGAGTGTTTCACCAGCAGAGCGCTAAATTTTCTATTTCCAATAAAAAGCGCATTGTTCGTTCCCCACAGTACCTTAAATCCTTTAGAGTTAAAGTAAGAGGACCAGCTAACGGAAAAAGGTTTTTAAAAGTTTTAGCACCATGGGATTCTAAAGGACAAAAAACCTTCTGTTATTCTCTTTGGTCAAAATAAATCTGCTGGCACTTGACATCTTTATGAATCCAATTTCTTTCCTTTTTCTTCCTTTTTTTAGTATAACTAGGTAATTATACTTGTGCCAATAATTATTATTTTTGACAATCGTCCTACATAATTACATATACATATACACACACACACACATATACACTAGAGGTGTCAAAAATTAACTTGTTAAATTAATTTTAACCTTTTAATTTTTTAATGCAATGTGCATTTTCTTTTAGACCCATGGCCTAACCTGTGGTTGGAGAAATGGACAGAAATGCTTTCAGTGTTGCCTTTAGTTTTTGCCCAAACCTCATTTAGTATCTTCTGAGATTTGCCGGTACTGTCTCTCTTTCCCACTGTGCACCTCTCTCTCTCTGCGTCTGCTCTATTCAGCGAGCAAAATTAATAGAACACTACTATTTTGACAAGCTAAAAAAAATTTTTAAGTCAGTATTTCTATACATTCAGAAATAAAAATCGGATGTATAGAAAAGCTAAAACAATTAATTAAAGCCAAATAGCAAACAGCAAATAATAAACAAAGGACACAATAACCTTAATAAAATGTGAAGTACATTTAAAACTGAAAATCTAAAACAAAAAAGCTATTTTAAAGTGATAAAAACACCAACTGATTTTACAATGATGATTTATTTACACTAAAAGTACTTATTTAATAAGAGACATCCACATTATGTACAATAAACATTCAAAACCTAAATGAATTGCCATTTTATTACAAAACTTCAACTTCACATCTGTCCTGTTTGCAGCAGCAAAAACAAAATAGATGATTTTTTTTTAGATTTACACAAAAGCAGAATTTTCCCTTCCCATTATAAATCAGCAAATCTGTTATTGCACGAATCTCTTATTTGTGCTGTTGATTATAATGGGACCATTCTAGTCGCAGGGTATATTGGGTACTACACTGCAAGCAAGTGCTGCAATATCAAGCAAATCTAATATTATTCCAAATTACCACAAATTACTTTTCGCTTTGATTCTAAAGCTGCTTTTTGAGCATCAGGTGCACTCATTTTGGCACACATCTGTGAATCTTACTGTTCCAAACTCTTTAGGAGCAGATGTTGTTACTGATAGACTTTGAGACTATTTTTGAGCAACTCCAATTCGCCATTGAAATTACGTACACATCGAATATGTCTGTGATTGGCTATGGTACTCAACAGCTGCAAAAATCACAGGGTGTAGTCAGAATCAATTCAAGTGGTGAAAGAAAAACTTCCCTTGACATTGTAAAGTTGCTGAATTGGAACTGATTGAAGATAAAGAGGTCACAATGGGCAGTCTGCCCACTTTAGTCCTTAATTTAATGAACTTTGCTCACATTGAAGGGTTAGCTTCATTGCCATGTTCACTTAAGGACGCCTTGAAAATCAATCATCCTAAAAATAATTCAAGATGTTAATGATTTGCCACAGGAGCTGGCATTGTATCCTGATCCACTTCCATTAAAAGGCTTTTTTTTTAAGAGGACATATGTCTTTGTTCATCAGAAAAAGACAAGAACGACCAACCTCATCTAAAAAAGGCAAACAGAACTCGATCACGTTGTAGTGTCAGTCTGTGTCAAGCTTTATGGTGCATTTTAAGTCTCAGCGCACTGCAATGTCAAGCCCATTTATGTTCACAGCGTGTAAAAACACAAATCTGTTCTTTCAGTAAAGCAAACAAATGATTGCGTATATGCAATGTAGGCAAAATATTTTAAAGAGTGCCATAAAAAATGCATACAGAAATGTTCATGAATAAGTTAGCTGAATATAAAAAAATATATATAAAAAATTCTTAGCATGCACATTAAACATGCACTTGGAAAAAAACAACAACAAAACATTTCTTCTTGTTGCTTTTTTGGTGGGGAGGGTTACACTGAGTCAGGGCTGCACAATTTATGAAAGTACATTTGAAATAATGATATAAAAAGACTTTATTATGGTAATTATTATTATTATTATTATGAAGAAATAAGATTAAGAATGAGCTGTAATTAATCATGATATGCATGCAATCAAAATTATTAAACTGCATTATTATTATTATTATTATTATTATTGGTACAAAACAACAACATCAATAATAATAATAATAATAATAATATTAATAATGAAAAAAAATATTATTATTTGTGCAGACCTAAAATCTTCTAATTTCTAAAAAGTTTTTTAGACCTATTGTCAAGCATGCAGATCAAATGAAGAGTTTGTTTGCATTTTCAAAAATGCATTTAATGACATTTTTGCATGTTAGCATCTTTTTAGATTTTACTTAGTAAAATGAGCTGAACTGTAGTGTGATTGAGATAAATTGGAACGCAAAAAAAAAAACATTTAGAGAATTATCTGTTTTTGTAAATTACACATGTTGATTTGTGAATCATACTCACGGTCAGATGTGTATTCTGCCTGCGTGGCTACTGACGACGACTGGTGCTCTTCCTCTGCTTTGGCCACCATCGCTGCAGCACCATTATTCTCCTGTTGGGCTTTTCGAACAAGCGCAGCCAACGGGTGATCTGGATCAATGACCTGCAGAGGCTACAACACATGAAATCATAATGTTAACAGGGTGTGCAACATTTCCCCCAGCATATACAGTATATATAAATACATATATATATATATATATATATATATATATATATATATATAAATATATATCCCACCCAGAAAATGTGTGTAAAGCTGTTTAAACATAACAAAAATGTAAAAACACCATATGAATGGAATAAATCAGGTTTTACTTCTAGCTAGTGTTTTGTGAGGCCCCTTGGAAGCAATTCAGTGCAGCACATTGGTTTTTCAGGTGGCTCCATGGCAGCGCTTTCCAGGCTTCTCACAGAGTTTGGCTGCATTTAGGGATATTCCTTGTCTGTGTAATCAGACACTGCTCCAATTGCATATAAGGTAGCCAGTATAAAATTGTATGAGAATAAGACGTATGACATGTTGGGATGTCACTATGAACCAAACATCTGAAGTCTGCACTCGTCTCTCCTCAGTGCTTTCTGCCACTGGATGTCACTCCATGCTTTATAGACTTTTGCATGCTGTCATCACTTCTGCTTGTTGTCGTCCTGCATGAATGGTTTCTTTCCCTCCCTGTGAGACTACTTCTTTTTAGATGACGTGCTGAACACGCACTTTACTGGATTCCCTTCTGTCCCCTAAGGAGGAGACCTTTTAACTACCATTCACCAGATGCAGTTTTCTCGGTCTTTGTTCAGTCTAGTCTCTATAAATGTCTACATGGCATTTGACACCGTTCCTTGAAAATCCAGTTTGGTGGTCTGAATACCAAACTTATATTTTAAGATGCAACATAGGGGTGAGAAAATAATGACAGAACTTTTATATTTGGGTGAGAAGAGGTGCAATACTACAAGTAGGAGCTCTTTAATATTAATCACATAAGCAGAAATCATCCCTCCAGGGCTCATCTTTCAAGCTTATAAATGAATGAACTCTTTGGGCAAAAGGTTTTTCCCTTTAGGTATGAAATTGGCTTCATTCTTTACATTTCCATTCATACAGACTAAATAAACTGTATAAGAAAGAACAAAAAAGACCACTTTAAAATAGAGCAAAAGTTCCCTGATCAGTGTTTTTCTGCTTTACAAACCTAAACATCTGGTTTTCTGTGATATATTAAACATTCACATTGTGATCTCTGATGATTTAAATATGTCAAGGAAGTCATTTAGCTGGTTTACATAAATGAGGTCTTGTGGAAATTGCAAAAATGATTTGTGATAGTCTTTGAAGCATAATTTAAAATGGGTTGAAAATCACAAACAAACCACCATATGCCATAATTTTTCCAGCAAGTCTGTTTATGAATTTATAGCTGTCCTGGAATTTCATTAGAACTGCATAATTTCTTGGTAATTTAAACCTAATAAATGTAGATGCTGTAACACTTAAAAATGAAAATTAATTGCATTATAACATTATGATATAACTTCTATATTATAAACGTACTTTCATTACATGTAATTGCATCACATACCCTACATAACTTTAATTCATATTTAATGAAAAAGTATATCCTATGAGAAACATGAATTCCAGAAAAAAAAAAAAAAAAAGAAATATAACAGGGTAAAGTTAAAATCTAAACTACTTGCCTAACCAGACTATCAAAAAAATCTTATCTTTTATGTTTTCACATTGATTAAAAATGACATGCACATGCCCTGCAAACTTGATAAAGCTGCTTGTGTCATTACAAATGCATGACTGGTTACTGGAGCTGCTATTAAGTTATCAATCCACCATATCATGTGGGTGGCATAAATCATTTTCTGGAAGAACCAGAACACACAGGTTGACTAAGCCACAGAAAAACATGACACGTAGAAGGCTCTCAAGCATAAGACCTGAGATGAATGTTCAACAGTCACTCTTCCTTTAGCATCACAAAACTTAGTCTAATCATTTCTGACAATTCTGGCAGTACTTGACTGTAATAACCAGGAGTTAGCTCCTTAAATAAATTAGAGGAGTCTTGAAAAAGAGGGAAAAAATACGTAGTTATATAAAAAGTTCATGATTGAAAAGCAAACTTTATATCGTCAAGGTGAGAGCGGAAGACATTTATTAGGAAATCAAATCAGATAACATTTGTTTATTTTACTGGCTTTTTATCTCTAATGTCTCTCTGTGCCAGTCTTCAAATGACACAGCCACTCAGATTAAACATACAGAATATTAGATGAAGAAATCAAAGATATAAGCATCTGATGAGAACTTCATATCCTTATTTGAACAAATATATAAAAAGGAAACACTTTGATGTCAGATGCTTTCATTTCAGGCCCAGTTCTGCCAAGAAATATTACAACTTAAGAGCAATTTGACATTCATTTTGAAATGCATTGCTTTGAACACTTATCCATTGAATTAGAAAATAATAGTAACAGTCCATTAGTTCAGTCTTAGGTTAACTTGAGTGCAAAAAAAAGCACAGGGGGTAAATTACATCTCATTGCCGTTTTAGCTATGAACACGTGTAAAAAAAAAAAAAGTGATCCAGAGTACATAATCACAGTTTGAAAACCATCAAAAGAGTGTATTAATATTCCTAAACAGCATGGGGTATGTTTGAAGCAGTACCTTTATTATTTCCTCCAGACGAGAGCTCTTCTTGGATGCAAACAAACTCGGGTGCAGGTAGTTTCCATCTCCATCGTCGTCATCATCATCATCATCAGAATTGTCTGACTTTGATTCTGTTTCAAAATTGATATGATTGTTTACAGACTTCAGAAATGTCATATTTGTTCATTATACTAAAAACAACTGACTCAATTCAACTTGTTAAATTTACAATAGATTACTACAAAATATGATAAAAAAAATTAGACACAAAAAGTGACATCATATATAGTGCCATTTGAGTGTTTGGGGTTGATTCAAAAGTTTTTTTTATAATTTAGTTATAGCTATTTTTAGCCTATTATACTCCCCCAAGGCTGCATTTATTTGATCAAAAATGCAGTAAAATCACTGAAATAATCTTATTTAAAATCACTGTTTTCAATTTTTAACATATTCAAAAATGTAATTTATTACTGTGATGCTAAGTTGAATTTTCTGCATCATTACTCCAGTTTTCAGTGTCACATGGTCCTGCAGAAATAGACTTAATTGTAATATGGTGATTTGGTGCTCACAAACATGTCCTATTACTATCAGTGTTGAAAATAATTGCATGGTTTAATATTTGTTTGAAGAAACCATGATCCTTTTTTCAATATTTATTAGAATTTTTGCAACAATGTCACTTTGACAAATTTGTATCTTTGCTAAAAGTATGAAAAAACAAAAGAGCGCTGACCCAAAAATTTTTAAAGGTAGTGTATTTTGAAGCAAAAGTCTAGCGAACTGAATTATATTACTGACGAAATATTACAAAAACATTTTACAATAATCAAAGACCGATTAAAGTCAATCCAAAGAACTTTTTTTTTTTTTTTTTAGAATTTCTAGAATCTAAAGATTTTCTAGAATGGTGTTTGCCGCACAGAATTATGGGGAAATAACATTCACAAATGAAATGAAAATCTTACCCTGTTGCTGGTCCTGTTTGCCCTCTGATGCCGGTGTGTACCTCCCTTCCTTCATAGCTCGTAAAATATGTTTGTAGTAAGGGTTCAGGTAGTGGTCGAACCGCAGGAAATCAAACTGGGAGTTTCCAGCCTGCTTCGCCTTCAGCACAATTTCAAATTGGGCCCCCTGCTTGCATACAAAGTTGGCGGTACGCTCGATAATAGCGTGCGTCTTGGTGGTCGCAGGCTGTAATAGATGGCAAAGAAATGGGGTAAACAAGACTTATATATTAAGCTTATAAGAGAATACGACATCTTAAAAAAAAAAAAAAAAGATTAATTAGAAATCTGTATAGGGAAAAATGTGTATAGAACATTTATCATCAATGACTTCAGGCGCAGGATTTTCTAGCTACTGCAGTTCACACACAAACAATTTATGTGGGAGTGTGGGCTGGCATTCCATGAATCTAACCAGGGACGTCATTAATTCATTTCCAGCTACACATGCAGATTTAAAATAGTCACAAATCTTTCAAGCTGCAGACAAAATCATATTCATGTGCCGAGCTGATGTATGATGGTGCTGTATTTTAAATGACAAATGGCACCAATAGTGCTCCAAATGACACATATCCTTCATTAGAAGGAAGCATGAATATTGCATGAGAAGAACTTCTCAAAGGGCTGCGCTCTAGTTCCAATGCCCAGGTAAACACAGAATCTATTGGATCCGATGCCCCAGAGAGCCAAATAATAACTTGCTAATTTGAAGATAAACAACCCAACGTTTGTCTTCAAAATCGGATTCTTTTGTTGCTTCAAGCTATGCACTGTACAATAAGCAAGGTAATCAGAGCAGCTGACGATTAATAATTCAAAAGGCTCCTTCAAAGATCCTCACAGACTTGCAACTAATTGGGGTTTTCAAGACTTAGAAACTGAAGGTTTTAACTAATCCTCCAACCTTGAGATGAATATCACTACCTCTGCCCAAAAAAAAACGTGCTGGTTGGGGTACGTTGTTGCATGCGGCACACTGGATGGTGAAGTATTTATGTTTCTATGTTTCTGGTAGACCTTGGTGGAAAAGCGCTGAAAAAATCCCTGGTTTAAGAGGATAAAGGAGGGGCATCAAGACTCCTGAGCTTTCCGAAAAGTATCATTTGGTGGGATCAACTTGCTTTTAGCTACAGGCACAGTAAAAAAAAAAAAAACAACAAAAAACGATCAGTGATTGTGTGTGGCTCCCAAATGAGGGATCCTGTGGCGATAAAAGCCCATGTCTGGTTTGTACAGATTGACGTTTGCGTCCCACCGTGTGCATGCTGGTAATACAAAGGAAGATCTTTATAGCTCAATCAAAATCAGAAACCTCTGAATTGAAAAGAACAGAGCCTTTACTTGGCACACAGCCATAAATGGCCTCTTGCAGAGTGCAAATTAACAATCTTTGGATACAGTTATCAGGCATCCAACAATAGAAATGCAAATCAAGCACATATTTAATTAAAAGATGTAGGTAATGGTGATTACAAATAGGGATGCACAATATATTGGTTCCATTTTAATCTGCAAATATTAAGGACTTTAATTTTATTTATTAGAGGTTCACCTAAAAATCGGTCATCATTTATCATTCCAAGCCTCTAAGCATTTCTTTATACTGCTAAACACAAAAGATGATATTTTGAAGAATGTCTAGAGTATAAAACAGGTTAAGGGAGGGTAAATGACAAACTAATTGATTGTAATTGATCTGCATATTTAATAGTGTGTGCTAATTTTCCAGATTTTCCAGAATCTCCAAATAAATATCAATTTTCGTGCTGTTTAATATATTGCTGTGAAGGCTAAATTCACTTGTAGCATTTAAAATGAATGGTTTAGCTTTGGTTAATCTTTAAAAACAGTTATATATAATCTTCAGTAAATCTCCATTTTTATGCAGTACATTACGCATTATTTTGCGATGCCTAATTCACTTGCAGCATTTAAAAATGATTGATTTGAGTTTAGTGCCTCATTTTTATTTATTTAGACAAAATAGTATTGAATTTATAGAAGCCATCAGCCATTTCTCTTTTAAAAGCCACATCATGAAAATAATTACTGTCTTATGGGCATCGACCAGAATTTTACTACTGGTGCATCCCGAAGCGAAACTGTGTAAAAATGGCTATACTTCATTATCTGCTTACCAGCTCTACATCCGGAGGGATGAGGAGGCCAGGGGGCGCCACAAATGGCTCCTCGCTCTCTTCCTCCTGCTGCTCTTGATCTGAGAGAAGGGCAAAGGTGTGAAAAACAGAACGAACAGACATGATCAGATTGGCAAGGCAAAATAATCACAGAGAATCAGAGTTTCAGAAGCAGGTTGAGGAAAACACACAACGATGCAACTACGAAGCTTTCGTTAACTAAGGGCACTTTAAAAGAACCAGAGGCACTTTAAGTTTCATTCTGAGTTACTATAACTTTCTGAAAGACCACAAGCCCCGTCAGCTCTGTTTACTGTTGCTGCCTCTATGCACTCTTCCACCCTCTGCCTTCACGAATTGGCCAAGACAGGTAAAAACCAAATTAAAATTTGATGCTGAATTCAGGGTGAAAGGAAATGGAAGCGGAAGATGGAATGCTGGTGCATTAATGGAGGAAATAATCAAATCCAGTAGTTACAAAGTGCCACATTAGTTGCTTTAATAAATTAAACATTTTTGTTTTTGGTTTTTTTAGGCTGACAATCAAATAATTTACGTTTTTGAAAAAAAAAAATCTAATTTTTTGTAAATTGTGTACGGTCTGGTCTACACTGTAGATTATTTTGGCCAAGAGCCACCCACTTAGACCATCAGAATGACACGAAAATGAATGACCACTGTTTGTTTAGATCATACCACGTTAATAGACTGGCATTAAACATGTCATTCAGTTTACAGAAAATGCTAGAAAATAGGCTGAGAATTTATATTTTGCAGAAGTAACAAGCATAGAATATTTCATAGATATAATTCAGAAATACGAATGGGAAATATGGCCAGAAATAATGATCACAATGCTTTTTCCATTTCATCCAATAATGATATTTATCATGGTATTCCTTTATGATTAATAGGGTTGGAAATGCTTTCCACATTTATTATTAGACCTTGAGAATGAATGTAAACATACCTTGCTCACACAGAGCATGATACCTTTTTAATTTAGGGCCACATGAAATATGATTTTATACAAACATATACTTTTGAAGAGAACACTTTTTTTTGTAAATAAGATGCTGCACAGAAATGTGTAAATAATACATTAATTAAAAAAAAAAAATCTTTGTTGCTTGATATTCCTTTAAAACTAATACTATTATTATTACTTCAATGAGAAGTACACTTTAGTATATAACAGTAATATATTTCTGATATAATTTCCTCAAGTTAAACCAAACATTTACAGTCTGTCTTGAAGATCTTTGAGTTTCAGTGTGTATCTGATGGTAGTTTTTCTGAAGTTGAATGATGAAGCCTGTGAAGTGACTCTCAGAGCAGCACTAGAGATTAAGTTTATATGTCCTCATATTTTGAGATGGCAGATGCTGAAAACTAAGGATGTAACCATACCACTTTTTCTACAACTAATCCGATATGATACTTTTAGTTTTGGTACTTGCCAATGCCGATACCTGTATTTTCATTGCATTAGTAATAAACAAATAAAAGCTCTTGTTCTACAATCTTACACACAATTTCATAAAATGACTTAAGTTAAGAAATTGTTCAGTAATATTAACACAACCATATGTTTTCTTAACTTTAGAGGTTTTTTGCAAATAAACACTTGTACCTTGCAAACATAACTTTATTTCCAGGTGGAATGATAAAAAACATGTGCCCTTATTCTTGAAAGTCATCTAAAGCTAGCCAATCAGATCAGAGTACTTTCCAATTTTGTGGGCAATATCAGATGGCAAGTGAAAGAACTTTGGGGCATGATGTCTGAGGCTGATGACTGTGAATGCGCTTCCTTTAATGCTGAAGGGGAAAGAAAGCGGTCTGGATTCCAGTTCAGCAGCTACAAAATTTATGACTTCATCACAGTCACAGTAGGAAAAAAGAAAACATCAATGCCACAAGTTGACTCAGTGTGTGTGTGTGTGTGTGTGTGCAGTGAGTGGGTGATAAAGACTATACGCCGTGGGCCAAATCTTGTTCTCTGTAGAGTGCTGGTGTGAGCAGGTGTGAATGAAGAGTACAAAAGCATTGAGGGTGATTACTATTTGTTTTACAAACTCATTTGTCACCGAATTTCAGCTTGAGACGAGCTCTAAGGAGTCAAACTAATTACAGACTCCTGTATTTATAAAGCAATCAGCCATGGGATGTGACGTTTTTAATAAAAACCCTGTAGTGGTGAACTGCTGGACCTTGCTGGTCATTAACAGTCTCTGCATATCCACAGCCTGCCTCGCTCGATCTTTAAAAAAAAAAAAAAAAAAAAACTTTGAGCTTTTCAGGGCCTAAAGGCTCAAAAACGATACTTATTTGACCGAAGGGAAATGGCCTCTTTTCATCCCAGAGAATTTGAAGTTCGTAGGCTAAAGTACGCAGAGAAACTTGTCTCAGAAACTGAATCTCCTCAGGCAGATTTACAAGCAGCATTCTAAGTATGTGGTTTTTGAAGTTGTGTGTTTTCTGTGTGTTTACTTTCACGGATCCCACCTGCTTCTCTGTTGGCCTCATCTTCCTCAGTGGGCTGGGAGGGGTCATAGTAGTCAGCGCTGTAACGGAAGGCCACTGCGTTGTAGGTGCCTTCATCAGCCAAGGCTTCGCTCAGCCTTTTATACTCCTCCTCTGCAAACAGAAAAAGATTCACATGAAAAAAAACCTGAATGAACTGCAGTGCTCATCGTCCTCAAACATTCTCTTTCTATTCTTCTACAAAGTTTCTAACATTGTAAAGTTAGATTTAAAAAAATCATTATTACTTAGAACTATATCAAATTATTACTCAACTAGTCTAATTCAAATAGAAATACTAAATTTAAAAAAAAAAAAATTGGTCACGCTTTATATTAAGGGACAATTCCCGCTATTAACAAACCATTAACTATGACTTTTGCCTCAGAAAACTTCTAGTCTGCTGCTTATTAATAGTTAATAGTAAAGTAAGTTGTCATGCAGAATATGTGCTTTATAAGTACTAATAAACAGCCAATCTGGTAATAATAGACATGCTTAAAAGGAACTAATTAACAGTGAGAATGGATCCCTATACTAATGTGTTACCAGATTTTCTATCCTTAAGTGAGGTTTCTTTGTTTGACATACACCATTCAAAAGTTTCACATTTTTAATGCATTTGAAAGTCTTACATTTAGCAAGGTAGCATTTATTTAAAAAAAAAAAAACTATATGTAAGGTAAAATTAACATTCAAAATCACTGTTTTCTATTAAAATATATTTTAAAAAGCAATTCATGTGATGAAAATGTTGAATTTTCAGCAGCCATTACTGCAGTTTTCAGTGTCACGTGATTTTCCATAAATCATGCGTGCATTTAGTGGTTAAGTAACATTTTTTACATTACTGTTTTTCAGGATTCTTTGATGTTTACAGTGTTCAGAACAAATCTTGTAACTAACATTTCTCATTCTTACATATAGGAAATCTATAGCAAAACCGCAGCACAAAACCTGCATTAATTCTACACTAAAACCTAAAAACTGGAACTGAAAACCTCATATATTCACACCATTCCACACACAAACAGCCAGAGCGAGTTCTCATCTTTAATGCTCTCACTACAGAATCACAACTACTAAACTGCTATAGAGCACAAGGACAGTCCAATATTAGTCTAATATTAATCACAATGCTTTATTGCAGTTTAAAGGATGTTAACGTAGACACACTGATAAAAGTTTAATGAGGTTAGGTCTCCCCCTGAGGGGACAAATCCACATGATGACTACAGAGATAATGACTATGGCGTACTGACGCTATCTGCGAAAGACATCATAATTCACTTCCACTTACTGTGCACCTTTGTTTAAAGATTGTTAAACTGCAAATTGAGCCAATGGTGGACTTTTTTTTCACCTGTTGATGCATATACTGTAAGAATATACATAAGAATGTGAAATACTGTCATCAGAACAATAAACGTCACAAAACAACATTCTGAAAACGTTTTAAAAAACGTTCCAGAGCAAACCCAATATTTCTGACTCAAAGTGATTTTGAATGAGCCCAAAAAAAATAAATGTTTTAAACACCAACAGTATTTTTGATATTGAATGATATTTCAGTGCATCTGAAGCAATGCATTGCTTATTGCTTACGTAGAACCCATATCTGATAATATCTTGTGTTAAGGAATCCAGGCGTTACATAAATGTGCCTCATAATTGCTGGGTGTACTCAAACTTCATTCTGAACCGCATTCTTGAACATATCTATCTTTTCAGAAGACATTTTAACTGACACATCAACATCTAACATGGTAACCAGTCTGGTGACCAAATATAAACCAATAGCAACAACACTTTCACATTCTCTGGAATTAAATTACGGATTTATGCCAAAACAAACTCAGCAGTCTGTTTTACGCTCTTCACAGTGTACAAAACAAGCACAAGTGCCTTTCACTATTCTGGAAATGTAATACAATCAAACAGATATTAGAAGAGAGCACTTAAAGCTTCACCGCACCAGTCTAAAGTCGATAACCATGAAAAACAGTTTACTGAAGAGCTGGTTGTCCACCTAAGCGAAACAAGCTAGATGAACTATTTCAGGCTGAAAAGGTCATTTTTCCCCCCACTGCTACTATAAAAGGGCCTCATGCATTTCTATTTTATTAAAATACTATATATGACAAGCAATGAAAGAATCTCACAAAGGGAAAAGAAAGACATGTCGTGGTTTCAGAATATGGATTTCCATGATTAGTAAAAGTAGTTTATGAGTGCAATGATAATTGGTAGAATGGGTTCAGGGGGTTCAAATTAGTTCAGTAGGCTTCTATTTTGCATTTTTATAATTAAGTTAAAGTGCCGCTATTATGGATTTTTGACCTTTAACAAAATGAATGAATACATCCTGCAAAGTTTTAAATCTGAAAATGCACTGTGTATAAAGTTATTGTCTCTCAAAAGAGTCGACTCATTTTTATCTCAAACCGTATGCATCACCCCTTGATTGTCTTGTTGTCTGCCCTCTGAATACATTGGGAAAAAACCCGCTCTCGAAAGACAACACAGACGCTGCAATACCAAAAGAAACACTATGGGCACCACAACAAAAACAAACTTCGGCCAAACAATTGGAAAGAAGAGGTGGGGTTTAATGCGTGTTAAAATCCCACCTCTTCTTGTTGATTGGTTGGCCGAAGTTTGTTTTTGTTTTGGTGCACATCCTGTGCCCATAGTGTTTGCAAGATTGCACCTTTAAGCCGTTTCGTTAGCATATTTCCTGCCCACTTGTCGCAGCCGGTAGCGGCTGTACACACAGCAGCACTGCTCACAATCACAAACACTGCTTTAAATGAAAACGACCAATTGGACCAATCACCACAGATTTGGACAAAATTAATTGTCGTCTAGCAAATTAAGTAAAAATAAATGCATATTATAAGAAAATTAAAGTGTTTTTTGGCCTTTCAGGCAAAATATGAACCTTTTATAACCCATAGTAGAGACACTTTAACAAAATTAAAAGAACATTAACCGGAAAATGTTCTTAGTTTAAATATGAATTTACAAAACAAATAAATTATGAACTTTAAATGGGATTAAAAGTCTGAAACTAAACTAAAAAAGTTTCTGTTTTTTGCGATTAGTATTTCTGCCATCAAGCTTTCAGTGTTTTAGTTAATTTCACAGGCATTACGAAAAAAATATATATACAGAAACTTTCGGAATGTCTTACTAATAAATAAGATGTGTTGAAAATGTTGAAAAATGTGCATCATGAAGACAATTTATTAATATTTAAATTTAAAATGCATGGTTGACAAAAAAAAAAAAAAAAAAAAAAAAATATATATATATATATATATATATATATATATATCACGGTTTTTTGGCCACGGTAACGTTTCGGTTTCGATACAT
>JAUCMS010000048.1:2354126-2365701 GCA_032357445.1 Enteromius radiatus
GTTGCTAATCAGCGTATGCCAATTTTCATTGGCGTGTTTAGATACACGCAGAGTTGATTTGCCATCTCGAAGCGAGACGTCGGAGAGACCGTACGAAAGGGAAAGTGACCTTTTGAAAGGAAGCCGCCTGTGGATTTGCATGAAGGGAACTTTAAAGACTCTTCATTGACTTCTATTGTTTTTATACTGAGATAATCGCAAAACCAGCCATGATGGTAACCTTTCCCACTTTTAGATTTTCATTATAACATCCTTTAGTATCTATTTAAAGTCATTTTTCATTGGCTGATCTTCAGCAAGGTCCAGCAAAATCAACCAAAAACCACATGTAATTCTTTTGTCTAATTTTGTAATAATAATTTAACCTGTATAATCGCTACTAAATCAACGCTTTTAGATTTGAAGACTGAAACAACAGGCATCATTGTTGCTGCATGCTGAGGTCAGTTTAAAATAATTACAAGATTTCTGTGATAATGTAGTACAAATATGCAGAAATGTCTCTCCTGTGATATTAAATTAAGCGTTGGAAATTTAAATGTACCCTGCAGTCACCAACTGCTTGTAGTTGTATAGTCACATTCATGTGTTTATCCGACTGATGGTTTAAGATGATTTCCTTCACAGCTTGAATAATTCAGTTAATAAGATCAGTTGTATTATCTGGCACAATGATCAGTCCAAACAGAGATGGCAATGAGCTATTGTTTTGAGATTCATCCTGGATTCTCTGAAACAAAATGTTTTTTAAATGTTTGTTTCGGAACAGATTTGGAGAAATTTAGATTACTTGCTCACCACTGAATCATCTGCAGTGAATGGGTGCTATCAGAAAACATCTGATAAAAACATCACAATAATCCACAAAACAACTCCAGTCCATCAATTAACTTGTGACATGAAAAGCTGCATTATTGATATTGATAAATTTAGACCGTTTTGTTATTTCATTAGCTGTCTTGTGCGGTCTCTCATCTTAAAACGTTCAGTTTACTTCTGTTACAGTACTGTACAGTTACGCTTTACATTACTAAAGCTAAACTTGGATTATTTGAAATGGAGGAGTTCAGTCTTTTCATGACAGTGAAGGGAACAACACAAGTTACAGATGCACAGTAAAATTTCAGTCTGGGAAAATTAGTGTATCCCAGATCCCAGACTACTCTTCTCCTTCATCTATCCTAGTCTTCATTTGTCCTACTGATTGGGGGATTTGACAGTCTATACCCATAAGGCACTGCTGTCCTGACATTGTCCATTAGTAACCTGCCTGCCCATTCTTCATCCTGACGGTGTCTGTCTCTGCTGCTCGGTTTTGACATTTAGGCTGTTTTTATGTCCCTCTGAAACACGGCCTGTCCATCAGTATTATATCGAAGGAAGAAAAAGATGAAAAAAAAAAAGTCTGACATCGAGATTCATATCCCGCTCAACAGCTGTGCTAAACAATTATTTCAAATTCATATATTATATGAACTGCCTGCTTTGCATATTGTGTAAATTCAGTAAACAAAACTAAATTTAAAAAGTACTTTTTCATGAAAACACTGAACTAAAAAGTGTACTTTGAGAAACTTTGAATCAGAAGCATTCAGAAGCATTACAGATAATAGATCTCTTTCACCATTAAGAGGTCAGAACTGGCACTGAGTGAATCAGAGCATTTGCTGTTTACCTCTACACTTTGATTCGTCTCATCTATTAAATATTCTGTGAATATAAAACTGCCTGACTTTATGGTTTTATTTATGCATAATACTATAAAATCTGAATAACAAAAAAGATCATATCATCAGCATGGGCCAAGAGGACAAAGCAACACTGCAAAATTGCAGGGCTCTCGAGTAGAAAAAGACTATTCTGTGGCCCGAGTGAGCTGTGGTTCACAACTGTTTAGCAAGTCCATATCATATTAAAAGAATTCTCTTTTTACTGTCTTCTAGACGCACACATCTGATTTTTGACCCCTACATATTCACTCCATGTACAATGTCACACATAGGAGGAAAAAAAAATCTTCTTCAAGATTATTGGCAGTTCTCCCAGTTCCAGCAACAGCCTCGTAGACGAATGGTGCAGGAATCACCTCTGTTTGGCCATTGATTTCTTCTGTAACACTGAAGCAATAATGTTAAGGCTATATTGAGACTGCCAAAATATACACATGACCGGTATGATAAGTCAGCCTGAGCTAGGTTACTATTGCAGTCTGTAATAAAGAAAACACTTTACTTTTTGTGACAAAAGGCCCAAGTAGTATGTTGTCACACTTTATAGGCTAAGTGTTCATAATAAAAATGTAAACAGAAAGAAAAAGTAAAAAGAAAGGGGAAAAAAGCATATGTAGCTATATAAAATTAATAATGCAATTTATATTCAACAGGATCAAAATGTTAAATGCAATTAATGCAGGGGCGGGGCTGCGGTTGGCCACCCCACTCACAACTGCTGCTTCTGTCACTTTTTCATTTGACAAGAAGTGCCTTTATTCCGTCTCAGAACATCTTTACAACTGCATCAAACCGGAGATGTTTCAGACACATGCTCCAGCTTAAACAGGTAAACAGATCATTTTACGTACATCAGAGCACAAAATAAACTACGTGCATGCAATAGTTCACCCAAAAATGAAAATCGTGTTATCATTTACTCACCCTCCAGTAGTTCCAAACCGGTATGAATTTCTCTTCACAAAGGACCATATTTTGAAGAAAGTTTGTAACCAGGCTGTTTTGGGGTCACTATTGATTTCCATAGCAGGAAACAAAAAACTAATATAATACTAGCCTTTCATCATAAAAAAGATGCTGTTCAACAAATATTCTAAAGAATATACTGTTTTTTAATACTTAAAAAAAATTAAATTTAATTAAATTTGAAATTATTACAATAAAAAAACTAGATTAAAAAGATTGTATGTTAGGTGAGATTAACCTTGATTTTTTAAAAATGCGCAGTTAATTAGTTGTTTTTTTTGGGGGGGGGGGGTTAAGTACTTGACAAAACTATATATATTTATTATAATAGCTTTTAATGGTCTGTCACAACTTCCAACTGTGACAACTATTACCTGAACCACACATGTCTACACCCAATTACTGATTTGTCAGCATCTTGTGACACATTTATTGTGGACCATCAACTCGGCGGGTCATGATCGAGCATATAACTGATTGTCGTAATGGTTTAACTGTTGTTATTCAGTGTCTAGAACATTTATGTCCTTGAGTGACTAACCGCTTGCCTGTAATGACGTTAAATGCCAATTCATCCACACTTTGTGACATTTTGACTGCTGTAAGCTTCTGACTTATGCAGCAACACAGTCAATTCAAGCTCAATCCGGGACTAAAAAAATCTCACGGCCTCAGTTAAAAAAAAATGTTGAGTGAAGAAAGATAACTTTAATAAGTTCCTCCCCTTTGCAATTACTTTGTTGCTAAATGCTGCCATTGTGCACACGAAGAAGAGCAGGCAATTATTTATCCTAACTTAATGGGATTCTACTACAGCAGGCTTTCAATTTGGGCCTGAGTGGCCGTACATAAAATTTTAACCTTGCCTTGAAACTGTCTGAGGTAAACAGTAACGTCCAGGCACAGAGGTGTTATGACAGTTCAGCTCATAATAATGATGGAAATTATGTTTTAGCTGACAAAAACAGATCAGTAAAAACATAAAATAAACTGCGAGGACTAGCATGAGCTAAGATACTCATGCAGACATAAAGTAAACAGAAAGCAAGATCTTTTCAAAGGCTGAGGTCTTTTACGGTTGTTTTGTTGAGGCCTGGTTATTCTCAGTTGAGATGTTATGAATATATAGTGGAAGAGAAACTAATAACGAGCCAATATGTAAGAAGATGCTACATGCCACCTACAAACCCATACACTTATACCTATAGATCATTACACTCAGCTATTTTTATTATAAGCATGACAAAATTAAACTTAAAGAGAAGGCAGGAAGTTTCATCCACATCTAATCTACATATTGTAACCAGCAGGATCCTCATTAAAATTTTTGTGCAAAGTGATAAAAGGGGCCAGCTATGAGCTCCCTGCTTTCATTTTCCCACATGGTAACCAAAAGGGCATGTATTCATTAGGGAACAGTAAGAATTAAACTACTGGATTAAAGTATATTTTTATAGAATTTTTATAACATTAAATTGTTTTCAAATTAAATTGTTTGTTTTTATACCATGAAACGCTAACAAATAAATAAAATTAATTAATTAATTAATTAATAATAAAAAAATTAAATTAAATTTTTTGGAATTTGTCCAGCATTACTATCAAAGAAAAATTATTTAAATTAATGCACTTTATATGTGACAACATGCCCCAGTGATGGTACTGTCACAGAACTGTCTCCAACCCATCAATAAAAATTCAATTTTCAGGTTAATGTAATTAAATTAATTAAATGACAAACACTATAACATAAATATATTATCTGTGTGTGTGTGTATTTATCAAATACAAAATAAAAGTGTGTTTACATAATATATGTATACTGTTTGTTATTATGTATATATAAATACACACATGTATAAAAATATTTAAAATATAAACAACATATTTTCCTTAAATACATATACATGCATGTGTTATATATTTATATTACACTTTATTGCTTTTATTTTTAGTGCGATTAATCACAATTAATTGCTTGAAAACACTAATTAATACACACAAATTATGTGGAAAAAAAATCAAGGAGTGTTGAAAATGAATTTCTTTACATGCTATATTTAAACTGAAAGGGCGAAGGTATTTGTTTCTGTGAAATATAATAAAGCGTGCACAAACAGAATGAAAAAAAAAAACAAGTGAGTGAGTGGGTTGGTGGATAATAAATGAAGCTTTTAAAGTTGCTTAGAGAACAGTTGAATAATTGATGAGTAAACATTAAATGTGAGGATGCTTTCCCAGCTGTATCCAATATTCTTTATTGGATCAGTGCAAAAAAAATAAAAAAAAACAACAACTTTGCATTATAACTGCTTGAAATTTACATAGAATAAAATATATATATATATTGTAACAATCATGCTAATGAGTTCTATTAAAACAAAATTTGCCCTGATTTTATTAAGCCTTGCGGGGATCCCTCTAAAACCACTTAGGACTAATGCACATTACTGAGTCTTCTCTAGTACAGAAGCATCTCTACCAGTTCACATTTTATTACTGAGGGAGCTTATTTATCAGATGCACAGCGACTTAGCGCTCAGAATAGGCCATTTTCTGTCTATTATAAAGCATTATTGATAAAACGACAGTGCATCACTGCCTCCTGAGAACATGTGTGGCTGGAAGAGGCAGTGTCAGTAAAAGAACATTAGTCTTCATCTCTGCTACATCTCTTCCCATCTGTCACTAGGCTGAATACAAATCAAGACGGAAAGAAGTGTCCTGTCAAAGCTTGTGGTTAAATTTAGTTGACAGCAACAGTGAGATGATGTGCTGACGGTGCTAACAGAAGTAGACTGTCAATGTTTAGGTGAAACCCAATGAGCTGGGGAATTTAATAGAATAGAAAGTTTAGAAAGAAGGGCAAAATGTAGCTACTTTTTAGACTGCTATTTAAAGAAGTAGGTTATTATTATTTGTCCTGTCAATCTGCTAGGGACATAGTTCTCTCTAGGTGCCGTGTTCCTCAATATAATGTCAAAAAGAAAGAGTTGAATAGAGAGCATCACAATACATCGCATACGTACACTTTACTGTAATCACCCATGTTTATGTTCGGGGGAAAGCACACATAAACATAATCTGTGGTTGTTAACATTTAAAAGAAACCGTGTTGCGATACTCTCTAAAATGCCGGAAGATGTAACTGCGGGAAGAGGAATAGTTCAGTTAATTGTTATTTTTGTTTTCTTTGCGCAAATGCAAAACTGAAGTTGAGCTACCGATGTCACATCCTGTATTACCAGTGTATTTACCACGTTTCTGGATTTGGGATCATTTCAGTTGTGTTGCTGTCTAAGGAAGGTCAGATAGATCTCAGATTTCATCAAAAATATCTTAATTTGTGCTCCAAAGATGAAGGAAGGTCTTATGGGTTTGAAACGACATGAGGGTGAGTAATAAATGGCAAAGAATGTTCATTTTGGGGTGAATGCGTTTGCTGGCACTAAGCCAGAGAGAGACACTGTGCATGTCATATTATCACAACTATACAGTGTTCTTAACCAGATACTGCATATTTTATGTTTCTGACATTTAAATACACATATGTACTAGTAAAACAATACATTTAGAGCTTGTAAAATACAAAAAGATGTCTATGGAAGCAACAACAATCATCCATTCAAATTGAATTTGCAGATGTGTTTTATTCATATCAGATACACACAGTGTAAGTAACTATAAAGTTCACTCTATTCTTCACTAAGTTCTCCAGCCACTTACTTGTATTTCGGGAGAAATTTATGAATTTACGTGCTGTAAATCTGACTGACGGGACTCTCTGAACTGCGGCACGAACAAACACGGCGGCGCCCATCTCATGTTACTGATCACGATCAAGATCATTTATAAAGGTGTTTAATTGACAAAACACACTCATTTACACATATTTGTGAATCAAAATATCATATCATATTGTTCATGACATGGAAAGAAAGTTTGTGAATATTTGAAATAAAAATGGAAAAACAAAATAAAAGCGATCAATCCGTCATGCAGCGTTATTGTTGTTGTGGTGTATCACGTGACAAGCATGATGTGTCACCATGGAAACAGCGAGGGCAAACGCTCTAAAATAATTGTCGCTAAAAAAAAACTCACTCTGGGGGGAGCGCTTGAATATTTTAAACTCACCACTGAATGGGTTAATTTAATATTTTTTTCTCATTTAATTGGACATTCAATACTGTCAATATTGAATTTATCAGTATTGCTAATATATCAATAATTTAAGTTAACTAAACTTCTTGATTGTGTTCATTGGTGAGTCATTGAATCATTCTCTTAATTATTTATTTTAAAATTTGAAAATACAAACAAAACGATTTTCTGAATACCTACCAATTCAAAACATTGCTGTTGATTTATGTTCAAAAACTTCTTGTTCATATGACATTACTGAAATGTTAATTAAGAGCATTGATATAGCAATGACTAAATGTAATTTATTGTATTGGCAATTCCATTTCCTGTTTTCTACAGTACCTCGATACGAAATGAATTTCTGGTGAGGACGGGAGAGGACATCTCTCACCCTAGGGGAGCCACTGTGATTGAGGGGACGAAAAAATAAAGCAACAGCTTATCTGGTACTAAAGTGAATGAGGCCAGAGTCAAAGAGGACTATTAACAAATGGATCTGATATGAATGCAATTTTCAGTTCATTTGGACAGGAATCACGATAAAGACCTGAATCAGTGGGCCAATAGCAAACTTTTAGTTTCTAATCGTCTTTGCAGAAGGTTTTTTTAAAAAAAAATATTTTTCTCCTTTGTGCCTTTCATTCTCTTTGAACAATGTGTGTGAACAGTGCTCCCCAAACTTAGGCCTATTTCATATCCAACAGATAGGGCTCTTTTTCACTTTCTCTGGGAATCAGTTAGTCATTAATAAAACATGAGACAAGATAAGATTATAAGCACGGAATTACAATTTGCCAAAATGACTGAAACCTGATAAAACATTAAAACGAAGTGTTTTAAATTAGCATTATTTATGACTGTATTAGCATACACTATGTCCGGAACAAAGAGTCAATATCAAGGGTCAATCAGGTTATATCAAGTGAATTGAAAGTTTTGGGGCCTTTTTAAGGGCAGCATTTTAGTTTTCAGTAACATTCTTTTTTTTTTTTTTTGGGGGGGGGGGGGGGGGGTCCAGAACTCCTAGACTTTCATTCATGATTTGCAACATTTATAGATTTGAATATTTAATATATACTGTATGTGTGTCTTTATGCAAAATCTTTAATAAGATCAAACTACATAAAACACTAACAATGTAACTATTTCTTGTTTTACCTGCATGTCATGTGACCATTAACCAATGTCAGATATATATTTTGAAATATTTATATTAAAATCTCTACAATTCTACAATTAATTTTATCACAACTGAAAATGATGCAATTCCTGCAAAAGTTTGGCAAAAATGAATCCAATTAAAAATCTTATTATTATGAGTGCACCAAAGCAGCAAGAAGGAAAAGATTCTAATGATGTTATTACGAGACATGTAGAGCCAGATGATAACAGAGTTGCAAATTACACCCAAATACAGGGACTACAGGGACTGAATCCACAGAACCTAATCAAAACACTGACTAACACATCAACATTGCATCACAGATGGCCACATAAACACAAAATGTGCTCATATTTTTCTACAATGCTGTTTCATTTGCCTTATTTTTTTTATAATATATCTATATTCCATAATTATTTTAATTGCATTTGATTAGACAAAATGTATTTAAAAAGGAGAGAAAGCTTCTATAGCAAGTTCATATCTTCTTTTCTCACTTGAATGTTAGACTTCTAACAGTAAACCATCTACACACTGCTGGAATGCGATGGATTTCAACAGTGTGAAAAGGTAACTAAAACTTTGAACTGAAGGGTCATTTGAGAATCATTTATTAACGTTAGTTTAAGGGGGTTAACCGTGACATGTGTTAATGTTTTTTTTTTTTTTTATAGCGTGCAATCATTCAAGCATATTTTACATCTCTCTCTTTCTCTCTCTCTCTCTATACAGATAGACATTTTTTTCCTCTGAATGATGACTAATACCGTAGGTTATGTGTCAGGGAGTGACACCAACTAATTTGGGGTGAGGGAGGGAATGCTACAAAATGTTAAAATGCCCTCTGTCTGAGCTGTCTTTTACATTTTCTCATAATTAAAATACTTTCCTTTAAAATACATTTAGTGCACATTTTCCGTCAATTTAAGTTCTTTCACTCGACCGGCTTAACAATAATTGCAACGAATGGGGAAATCCAGTCAGAGAGTGTGGCACTGATTTATTTGAGGGTAAGGGTAAGGGTAAGGGGAGGGTAAGATTGTTTAAATCACGTGAAATAATTGCCGCATTCAAAATTGAATAGCATATTTTAAATCCGTACCAAAATACTACATGCTTTGTCTTAAAGATGTGGTGCCTTATGCTGAAATGGCATTAAGCTTCAGGCAGGCCCAGCCAATACACATAAGTGTTCAACTCGGGCATATAGACTTATGTTCTATGGCAAATGGAGCCTCCGGCTACAGTAACACGAGGCTTGGCCTTTTAATTTAGAAGGTAGACCTATTCTGCCATTTTGTGTGAACACAAGGATTGAAAGAAAAGTGGTACATTTATGTTTAGGGGTGTAACGATTCGTTTATCGTACGATTCATGGTCATTTCCAAATGATAGTGATCATACTATCTATACTATCTATTCACATCCAATTCGATTGGCAAGGGCTCTATAGGAGTGGTGAGTATTTATGTCAATATGCTGCATTTATATTTGATTGTTTTTATTGTTCCTTTAATTCCTAAATTCATTATTTTTTCTGTCTCCCTCTCTAGTGATTGTGGCAGGGTAAAGGTAGTTTGCAGTAGGGAGTTACACAAGCTGGTTCTGCCTCTTGGAATAAGGACCATTGTTTTTCAGTTCAAAAAGAGAACCTACATACACATACAGTGTAAACTTTTTAACTGTTTGTATACAGTACATGTGTGTATATATGTCTATATAATGTGTGTGTATACAGTATATACAGTACTGTCTTAGGCCACTAGTATTTGTACCAACAAAAACTGATTTAAGTGGGTTATTTCTATCTTTTGTGGTAGCATGTCAGTTAGAAATATCAGTTTACATTTCCATACATTATTTTAGTCAATTGTAATAATGCAGTGAGATTATTGTCTGACAACAGCCAGTGCTCCACACAGAGATATGATCTGATCATCAACCAGTCTGTCTAAAATGACATGAAGTAACAGAACAAACTGAGACAGACTCAATCCAGAAGAACTGTGGTGTCTTTGATGTCTTTGTGTGTGTGCTACTCAGAAACATTTGATAAAGTAAAGGAGCCTTTCAAAATGAGTCTAATATGACACAAGGTAAGAGTTGAAAGAGCAGAATGCCTCCGTCCTCACGATAGTTTGCTGGCACAAGAGGAGCCTTTAGAGCAATGAAGAAAATCCTTGAATAAAAGCTTGACATTCAAACGAATACAGAGAGCAAAGGGGAATGAGATAGTGTGAGAGGTGGAATACAGAATCTGTTTGTGACAAACCTTGTGCCTTCATATTCTAACACACACTGAGATACCTTGATGTGTGGTGTGTTTGTGATAATGGGCTTTCAGTGAAGAGAGTGCTTCTCAAAGGGCCTTGTCCTCCACACAAGGGTCTGTGTTCTTGTCAAGCAATACTTAAAATTTAATCATAAGCTGAAGCTACCACTATGATCCTCGCTAATGAGAACACTGATTATTCAAATAAAATTCAGCAAAAACGCACAGACGCTGCATACGGAGCCTTAATGAATACAAACACAAGCTGTTAATTCTGTCTCCTACTCTCGTTTGCCTAACAATGTTCAGCACTACGAGACAGATGGAGAAATGAGGAGGTCATAGTACTCTCTGCTTGATAAACCCCTCAGCTTGAAAATAAAATATCACGAGAAGCTTTTGAAAACTGCTCGAAATGCACGCTTTGATCAGTTTTGTGATCTCTTAAGCTTGCATTTAAAAATGTAAGCGTTGTTCCAAAACTGCCTCGCTGCCTACATAGACAACTGCTTTCTGTGGCAGCTACTAAAATGAAACCTCATTAGTGACTGATTTGGAACGCTTTACATAAGCAGAAACTCAATTATCATATTTATGCATCATACAATTAGCACTCAGTATGTGATGATCACTTCAGAATAGAGGTGAATGGGCATAAATTTACAAAGCATGCATAATCTAGTTTTAAAACTCATTTTATTGGTACCTTTTGGTATTCAATGAAGCATATTTATGAATTAATTCAAATGTATTAGTTTAAAAATGAAATACAGATGAAAAAAAAGCACATCAAATGCATTGTCTGTCACATGATCTATTAAGACAATTTTCTCCTCAGACGGACTCAAATGCATGATAGAGGCGACAGGGAGCATTGTGATATATTATTACATCACTTATGTCATTATGCCTATAAAAGTGTCTCTCCGGCGTTTAAAGTGCATTTTTTAAAAGACGTATTTTCAACATTTTGATGCAAGTTTAAAGTATAGGCATATATCACTATCAAAGACTTTTCTTCATGATTTAATAATCATGATATTCATATCTGATATCATGATATCAGATATGAAACTGCTATGTACTTACACTTGAATGAATCATAAATACATATGTACATTTACAATTACATTATGACCTATCTCTTAACCCACCCTTAAACCTACCCAAACCACTCAACCTGTCCCTAACCTTACCCATAGCAGCAAAAGTGTTTTGCAATACAATATGAACACAATCAATACATTAAACATATTTTTTGATGTGAGTAGAAGTTAAAGCCACCTAATATAAAGTGTC
>JAUCMS010000048.1:2365801-2380482 GCA_032357445.1 Enteromius radiatus
TCATGGACATCTTGGATGACATGGGGGTGAGTAGATTATGAGCAAAAGTTTTTTGAAAAGTGAACTTATCCTTTAACAATAGTAGAATTGCATGTTTATTGTTATAGTGGCAAAAAATCTATATTTTTAAGGTGTATTTCTCATAAAGAAAAGAGACAAATAAGCACATCACAAAATTGTATTTTATGAAAGAATACCTTTGTCTAACAAGTCATTCAGTGTTACTTTCATCCTAACCTCGCTGCAGAGGTTAGCTTGATTTTATTCTCACCCCCAAATAAACCTGCCCTACAGTGTTGAAGTGTGAAGTTAATGGCAATGAAGTATGCCAGTGCCTCTCCTGAATAATTGAGCTATAATGAGAAGCATTTTTCTCTCAGAAACAGTAGGAGGTGGAGAGAAGAGTGCAGCAAAGTGGACTTGAGTCATTACTAGTTGAGAGGAGTGCAAAAGGGGACGGCGGTTAAAGAATTGCAGGCATACAGCTCACCGATCACCACATGGGGTGTGTCACAACATTTATGAAAAGGGTGCCACTAATTCTGGCATGGATGACTGTTTCATTCAGTGTATTGTTTTTGCGCTTGTTGTGTAGTTCAATATGGCTACCTGGTGAGAAACTGACATATAAGTGAAGCCATTTGACAAAGCTCTCCATCAAAAGAGGCACCAGCAGAGCACTATGGCTTATTGTGTTCATGTCCAGATGCATCTGGCATAAAAATGAACCACTTTGTTCCTAGAAAGATCCCAGTCTGTGGGCTTTATTGTTTAATGGCTTTGTGAGTACATCTGTATGGAAAATTATGCAATGCCACTCACCGTGGCAGACTCTGAAGATCCTGAAGGGAGTTAGGGAAGTCTATTTATAAAATGTAAAGCAATCTTTGATTATTTTCCTGGGCCGAGGTGAAGTGATGAAGTGAAAGGTAATTGAATGCAATGGAAGTCACCTTGGATAAGCGTCTATGTGACCGTTAATGAGACAAGACTCTTCAGAATGAGAGCGGAGGACATCAACTGATAATAATGCATTCATGCACTGATGAAAACTCATATCTTAGGATATGACAACAAACTTAGCACCCATTAACTTAAATTGGACTCCAGTCTATCTAGGATACAAAAGACAATATTTAGAAACAAACTTATTATCAGAGTGATTCCAAAGAAATTGTTACTGATAATATACACATTATTTCTAATGCGTTCTGATAATGGGCACATCACTACAAGAAAATGGACTCGGCTTCCAGATCTTTCAAACAGTAATAAGTAGTGACAGATACAAACCATAAAACTTTAGCTAATACAGTATCCTCAAAAAGTCTTTCATTTTACTTTTTTGTTGAATTCATCATCATCTAAAACTTTGAAATTACTGAATTTATCTTTAGTCTTAAGGTTACATTTGACCAGTTATTAAGTAAATCTTGAAAATATACAATCTTTGCCCTCTAAAAGGAACCATGCACTGGTACGATATCTATAATAAAGTAAATATTAACAATCTTTTTTTTTTTTTTGGTTAATTTTTAATAATGCTTTCATAAAAAGACACATTGTCCATATGGCATTCATCATCTTCCATTCCGATTCTATTTCCATAATATGTGCAAGAATGTATAAAAAGAACTACAGTATATTAGAATTTAATATAAAATGTAATAAGTGAAATCTTTGCTGGAAAGAGACATGTGACAACTTGCATATTTCCCAGCGCCCATTCTAATAAATGTTACAGCCATATAAATATCATATTAGGTGTAGTCACCCCATCCTGCCAACCAGAAACCAGTTTCATATATCATCATCATCATCATCATCATCATTATTATAAGTAATAATATAATGCATATTTATGATCGTATTTAAGAGATAATTAGCAGCTAACAACAGTAGTGCGTTATTACTGAACCATATATGGTGAAACAGAAACAGTAAATCCTAAAATGTTATTCTTCATCATATACCATAACCTTTCTTCAAAGTACATGTGGAACTGCTGTGCTGTAAACACAGAACCAGCTCAGGTCTCCATAATTATACATTAATATCCATCTGCTAAGCTCTAATTGTGCACTTTGCCCCATGCAGACCAATGTAAGCCTGCTTGGATTTAAATTAAATGATGCAGCTCATTCCTCTGTCTTTATAAAGCCACATATGTCATGATCTTACGGCCCCTCCAGCCCACCCTCCAATTTATCCCATTTTAATTGGCAGTGAGAGAAGATGAGACATGCTTTTATGTTCCTCTGACCAATTGTCCCCTTCATCTCCTCATCTGAAATGGTAGTCTTCCAGAGCCCACAGAAGATAGGATTTGTTGCAAAGAAAACAAATACAGTCTTTGAGTTGTTTAAAGAAGAATAGAGAATTTTAAAGGAGAGAAAAGTCCTCTTGTCTAAAATATTAGAATCTGAATTGACATGAGCAGCTATCTCTTCTTCATGAGGAGACTGACAGCGCATATTAAACATATTTCTGGTTAATCATGTCTGACTTTTTGACTCTTGAAGTCTGATGTGCTTGTTGGAAGTCATGTGCCACCTTGAAGTGAGGAGACATTAGCTGATTACAGAACTCTATTTGCAGATGTTGGTTTTTTTTTGATTGTTTGTGAGAGAGCGAGCGATAGAGACGTGGTGGGACGAAGTGTCTTGAGCAGACCAATTAGTATGTCCTTTACCAGCCTCTCTTTATCCTGATAAATCAGTCCAAGATGTACCTAATTCTGTATTCAGCTAGGCATGCTGCCCATAAATATTTAAATATTTATTATTGTACCATGCAGAAGAGATTGCAGCAGATTGCATCTTTTGTTTACACTTCAGAAACATTGTGATTAGAATTATTAACAAATACAAGCACTGATCATTTGAAAAAGCTTGTTCATTCACATAAAAAATTAGATTTTAAAGAATTCTAATTAAAAACATTAATATAATTGTTTGAAAACTAGTTGCTTATTAGAATGCAAAATATTAGCATATATTAATGGCTTATTTTATGTTACCTTATTCTACGTGCCTATTCCAACTGCAACTTCCTTAATAACTATTAATAAGCAGCAAATTAGCAATTTATTGAGAGAAAAGTCATAGTTAATAGCGAATAAGTGTTCCTACTGTATGTGTTACCATAGTTTTCTATGGAAGCCCATTTTTACCTTTCACAATTATTTGCAAGAGACAGTCACAGTTTTGCATTTTTATATATTTTAAAACAACAATAAAAACAATAGCAGACATAACTCCAGTCTATGATTAAAAAACCTTTTTAAGTAATAAATAAATCATTATAAAATGTTCTGATTTGGTACACGAGAAATATTTTTCATTCCAATTATCCATGTTTTCCCCTATTTACCAATGTTTTGGCCTATTTGACCCATTTATGTTTGAGAAAAGTCTCAAGAGCATCTGAGTCAGACAGTACAACAGTTTCTACCATCAGGCTATTTGGCCATTTTACCCGACTTTAAATCCATAATCCCTGCTGATCATGCTGTTTTTTAGTACAATCTTACTTGTGTTCCTTGCTGTGCAGCATATCCCATTTCTATATATACATTGTTTTGTTTTTATCCTAAATTTTGTTAGACAATACTGGTTACAGAAGCATAAGCCAACATTCAAAGACTTGCTAAAATATGCTGAGATAGACAACAAGGTAAAACCTTGAGTTTTTCAAAGAAAGAGGATTTGATGGAATGTTTGCGTTTCAATCACGAATGAGCAGTTTATATATACATTCATATATATTATATATATAGAATTGATTGTATGCCCACTTACAGACTGATAACCATCTCACTTTTTGCGGTTTAAAAATAAGCATAATTCATAATTTTTTCGCAATGTTCACTCAAAACTGAGGTGCATAAATCCAGATCAAATTTAAAAAAGAAACAAAAAAAACTAAACAATACTTGTGTCACTTGAAATATAACACATGATAGATTACTAATAACAGATTATTCTTTTTTTTTTTTTTGTAGGCCAGTCATTTTTGACTTAAAACACTGCAAGTGTAATCCGGTGTTTTAAGAGGAAAAATTATATCCTAAAAGGTGGTTTTTTTTTTTTTTTTTTTTTTTTAATAACTTAATTTTTCATAAGCCAAGTAACTTGAAAAATCCTCTCAAGCAAGTGGCCAAAATAAAACTTGAGAGTTCAAAAGAAGATCTATTAGTTTTACAAATGATATATTTAACAGCATGAAAGCTTCCCCAATGATGAATACTAAGTTACAAACCTGATATTTCCTTATTAAAAAAAATCACAAGGCCCTCCCAAATTCAAATTATAACCTTAGATAACTCAGCTCAGCCAAAACTTTTGCAGATTTTTCTCTATTAATCCTGCAGAGCTGTGATGATTAATTAAAACAGTGCTGTTTAATAAATCCCGGCATCTCCCAAGATACTGCAAAAATCACAGAGCCATAAAATACGCAGTCATATTGCTGCATCGTTTTCAATCAATCTACCAATTCCCTATTCTAGATTTCTTAAACGTGCACCCCCACCAACACCTCCCGTTAGCCAATTTGAGTTTGTTCTTAATTAAAAATTTCCTATTAATACGACCTCGTAAATCAGTTGGACCTGATACATGGCCTGCCATGAGCGGTAACTCCACACATGCCTGGAGAAATCTGAAGAATTACAGCACACCTGAAGCAGTTGACAGCTAGCTGGTAAGTCAAGTATACATGGGTGATGTGCTGCATGCATTAAGGCATATCTCATTTTGAAGCTGGTCTTATCGGAGTAAAACTTTCAACATTTTTCTTTGATAAAAATAAACACTGGCTTCTGTGCTCAAAATATATGCTGTATAGCCCTATGATTTTCATAGTCTGTAATAGATAAAGCGCCATATGGCAAAAGAAAAATTACATTTGTCAAATGTAGAACAATTACAGATGAACTACTCGCCATTTGTACTTGGTAACTCACAATGTCAGCATCTTTGCAGAAACGAATATAAAATAAAATGCTACAATTTTTATGCAGTGAACAGAGCTTAGGGTATCGAGAAATTTCACAGTGCCGGGCAAATACCATGTAATAGTGGGCCAGATAAAGGCAGAAATTATTTAAGCATGAAATTAATTGTAGAGCTTGATAAAAGACTTTTGTGAGACAGGGATAAATGGCTTTGATATATTTAATAAGGGTACCCGCTCTCATATTACTCCATAACACAGTAAGAGCTCTGCTATGGGTTATTGCTTTGCCAATCTAGAGATGGGCTGAGATCTACTCCAGCAACACACCATCTCATCCTGAAGACAGCAGACATAAAGAAAAACTCATAACAGAGACACTTTTAATATATAACCCCCTTATATTGCTGCATGACTTCACAAACATAACAGCCAACTAAACTACAGTGCTCAGAAACTTTTCCAAGCACACATTTACAGTTTTCTTGACCTGTAATCAATCAATCAAAATATTATGATTATATAAATATATATATATATATATATATATATATATATAATTTTATCTTTTAACTTTTTTTTCCATTCTTCATTTGTTTTCTAATATCGCAATAAATATCATATTGTGCGACATTATAATTTCATGAGATTTTTATATCATTAACATCAATATTCTTCTGACATTTTGACTGAATAAAATTATTTCTTCCAGTATAACTATAAAATTACATTCTTTTGATTACATTTAGCATACTGATTTAAAATGCCATTTTTTTTTTTTTTCATTTTAAATATTCAAGTATTATATTATTCTTCTGATGACTAAATTGCATTTTAGTCCAGTAGGTCATTACTTTTCAAGCGGATTACATTAGTAATGCCCTTTCTCACCAATTCAAACTAAACTGACTTTTGCAGTAATTTCATGCTAGCAATCCAGAGAATGGACCATGGCATTAATATGTTCAGCCTGCTTAACCAGCAGAAATGACATTGTTGTTATTTCATGTTTCTGTTCTTGGCTATAGGGAACAGGCAAATGGGACCTGAACCAAAAAAAAACCCCTAAATATTTGTTAGTGTCTATAAAATTAAATTATCCTAATTTTTTGTTTTCTTTCCAACCTGGCATTGTCTTGAAGATCACGGTGTAAGAGAATACTGAAGGAAAGCGAAATGAAATTTAAAGGAGCTACGCATTTAGTTTTAATGCATTCAAGACTCCAGGGTTATACCAGGTTTATTCTCATCCAATCACACTGAGCTTTTGATCCATGACCAGCCACATCAGTGCCATTTTCAACTTCAACCATCCATCTTAGGCTCACCTGCTGTCTCCCTTTCATATTGCCAAGGGTTTCATCTGCTGCAGTCCTGTCCAAAAAATACAGTCAAACCCAAAGAGGCAGTAGCAATGACTCCGAAACCAGGCCATCAGCCCTGTTCATTTTCAAAGGTCTTCAGGTGAGTGGTCTGGTCAAATGGCTTTAAAATGAATAATTATTCACCACTTTAAAGGTCACCAACTCTTGCCCTGCTTAACATTTATATAACTGTCTTTATCCTGTCATTCTTACTATATAAAGTTTTAATAAAGGTGACTCAACTTTCAGGTCATTTAGATTATTTCTTGGCCTTTCATGTCCGAGTGGTGCTCCAGGAGAAGTGATTCTGTGCCACAGTTAACAATGGGGAAATTTAAAACGACAGCTAATAAATAATTGTTCATGTTGCTTTTTTTTCTTCACATTGATCATGTTCTATTATTCATGAACTGAACGGGGAAGAAAACTGTATCATTTGAGTAGTACTCAAAGTTTTTGAATTATGTTAAGTATTTGAGGAGTCACTGTATGTAAAATACACCTAAAATACATCATACACTACTGGCCAAAGTAATGTTTTAGTTTTAGGTTTTTTTTTTTTTTTTCAAATAAAATGACATTACAGTCTTCAGTGTCAAATGAGCTTTCATAAAACATTTTAATACATTCTAATTTGCTGCTCAGAACACGTTTCTTATTTTGTTAAAAACAGATAACAGATAAGAAAGTGGCATTCAAAATGTTGCAAAATAATTATTATATATATATATATGGTATAGTGCCTTGCAAAAGTATTCATACCCATTTTTCCCCATTTTGTTAAATTACTTTTTCTTCCACATCAATCTACATTCCAGACACTAAAAGTGTATAAGCAAAAAAGTTTTCTTTGTATAAGCAAAAAAGTTTTCTTTTTTTTGCATCTTTGCAAATGTATTACAAACAAAAATCTAAAATGATTCGATTGCAAAAGTATTCATCTGGGATAGTTGAGATTTAGCTCAGGAAGATTCATATTGCTTATAGATGTTACTACACTTAAGTGAACCTGTGGCAAATTCAGTTGAACAAACCATGCATTAAGGAACTACCTGAAGAGCTGAGAAACAGGCCTGAGCCAAGCCACACATCTGTGGAAGAGATCATGGTATGTTTGAAAGAAACCAGCTCTGCTCATCTGTTGCAGAGTACCATCCCAAAAGTAAAGTGTGCTGGTAAGCAGCCTCATGCTGTGGGGCTGTTTTTCAGCAGCAGGGACTGAGGGACTCATCAAAGATAAAGGAACACTGAGTGCAGCAAAATATAGAACCTTAATATAGAGCATTCAGAACCTCACCTTCCAACAGGACAATGACACTAAACACACAGCAAAAGAGGCTTATAGAAAACTCTGTGAATGTTCTTGAGTGACATAGCCTGAACTTGAACCTAATCAAACATTTCAGGAGAAACCTGAATATCTGCATCTCCCCCATCCAACCTTAGCTTGAGAGGTGAAGAGCTGAGGGTAATTTGTTAAGGGTATGAATACTTGTAGACTTACAAATATACTTATTTCAGGTTTTTTTTTTAGAATAAATTTACAAAGTTGTGACAATTCTGTATATGCTTTGTCAGAATGGTGTATGGGGTGTAGATTGATGTGGGGAAAAAAGTAATTTAAAGTAGTTTAGCATAAGGCACAACATAACGTATGAATACTTACACAAAGCATTGTACTGTATATACACACACACACACACATATATATGCAATATAGTATTTTGCAGTAATAATATTGTGCAATACAAATACAGCAAATGTATGGCACTGGCTGAGCAGAAGCAGACCTATAAATTTTAACATTCCCATTTAACCATTACACCTCGGCTGTGCTTTTTAGTGTATTTTGTCAACCTCATGAACAGGAGAATATAAGAACATGTAGCATGGTGACCACATCAGATCCTGAAGGCATCCCGGCCTCTAGGTCACCGGTGCTGCCAGTGTGTGAATGGCACGATTAATCTTGCCCAGCCCATTTCAGACATGCTCTCAGACAACAGATCCATTAATCAGCCCAACCAGTCCCAAGCTAATACTCAAGAAAGCCTGTGATTATTCAATATGGACAGTCCACATTTTATCAAGCAGGAAAGCAAGGAACACAGAGTGATTTATCATACTGTGTGCATCCACATATGATACCCTTTAAGTAGAGTGAGACTGCTAATGGTTTTGCATCTTAAAGAACGATAGGGTGACCGTAAAAGCAAGACAAAATCATTAATGGAATGATGATAAAATCAAAAGTGTACTTACAGCAAAGACGCAACAGCTGACAGATGGAACTAAATAAAAAACAAAGAGTGACTAAAATGAAAGAAGTTTAAAAGGAAGCATTTTCTGGCGAGACATAAAGTACATTGTGTTTCATCTGTCTAACATATGCTGGCAGAGTTTGATGCCCCATCAATGAATGGCCCCCAATTAATCTCCAAGGCTCATTATCTTGTGACAGATGCTATGGACCATTTACTAGATTTCAAAAGTATAAGACTTTTATGCCGATTAGTTTTCCAAGCAAGAGCAAGAAACTTTGTTTGTTACGTCTTTGATTTGTTCTACATCACTGTGTTCAAACATCAGGCTGTGGGAACTTTTGTCTTTGTATCATAAATCAACAGTAAAAGAAGAAAATTAAATAAATACTCAGTAATATTAATAATAAAGATAGATCGCAACCAGGCTTGATATGCTGAATCAATAGCTCGAGTCTGAGAAGAATTTCAAAGCAGCTATCATGGAGAAATCACACAATTTACCTTTAACGTTCTCAAGTGTTTCATCATATTTTGATTTGCGATGTTTCCCGCTTACATATTCCCAGAGTTTACTTTTCACGGTAATAATTACTTGGGCTTCTAGAAAATCAGTTTGCATTAGCTATGAATCTTAATGAGTCCCTCAGGGTAAAAGCACTCCTTTACAAAGATTTCTCTTTCTAAGACCTAGGTTGACCTTAGATTTTTTATATATATATATATATATATATATATATATATATAATTGCAGATATTACCTACAGAACTACAGGGAAGCATTATGACAATATGGGGAAAAGACGAAAATAAAGTGTTGCCTGGGTGCTTGCGTTCTATAAAAGAGAAGCCCATTTGTCAAATTCACACACAGATGCAGTGTGTGTAATTTCTCAGAGACAGTCACTGGAAATCTCACACTTGTGTACAGTATATCCATCTTTCTAGCTGTCGTGCACTGTATGACATATTTTACAACACATGCATTTTTCATCAAGTAGTCTGCAAAACTTGCCATGATACGTCTTCTAAAGCAGACCCAGAGGGAAAAATCTGGATTATAAAGAAGAGCGGAGGGAGAATAAGAAATGCGATGAATACATAAACTAGAGCTATTGAGCCGTGGAAATGATAAGCACAGGCACTGTCCCGTGACTCTATCGTTCAGCATCGATATTCTTCAGGAACATGAAAATCTGGTCTACTAAGCTAGAATATTTACACCAGACCTTAGCACAACTTCTATACGCTTGACATCTCTTTCCAGGATCCTTGGAAATGAATGACAAATGCTGTCACCCAGAGACACGCGCTTCAACACAGAAACAGCATTTGCAATTCTGAGAGCGATAAATATATATGAGAGCAGGAGTGAGCTCGGCTTTCAGTCAAAATGTTTTCCTGCGGCTCTACCCTCAGAGGAAATCACGCATCTTGAGTCATTAGCAGAGGTTCCTTTGGGGCATGGGCAAAACGTTCCTATCGCCTCACCCGGAGAAAATAAAATCCCTGCAATGGCAAAAGATTAGATACTGACGGCTTCAGAACACAGCAACATCACTTTAAAATTTATGTAGATGTAGTACATCACAGAGCTAATGGAGAGGAAAACATGCAAAAACTAGATCAAAGGTGTCTGAGATGATTCAACTAGATTGCACAGGAAATGGACACACTCTGGCTCTTTCTCTCTCGCATACAGACACAGACACACACACCCCTTCGCTATAGCCATCAAGCGGAAAATTCAGAGAGATATGGATGAAATGGTGTGATAAATGCACTCGTCCTGTCTTTTTTCTTCTTTCTTCTCACAAGTTCTCCAACTGACTAAAATGTCAGCACCCAAGGAGGTGGAAATTCCTGACAGCCCATCCAGATCTCAGGTTCAGATACATTACAAAAAAAGGAAAGGAGAGAGAGTGCGAGACTTCATCAAACAATTCCCAATATTAAATGGTCTAGATTTAAAAGAACGTCAATAATGGAGCTCACTTAAGAGTAAAATAAGCTTTAAATAAGCTTTTTAAAGATGAAGTGAGCAATTTTTTATGATGTTATAATAGTTTATTTAATCACAGTTTTGTTGGCTTTAGGCCATCCATGGTATAAAAAACTATGTCTTAATTCATTTAAAATACATTTATTTCTGTATCTATATTTATTTGAAGTATTTATTTATTGCACAATGCACATTTCTTAATTTTCATTTCATATATAAAGGTGAATATTATGCCAAAATCTGTTTAAATATATTTTAATGTTTATCTCTCACACACACGGTACTGGTAATTGCTATTGTTAATTAAAACATACAAATGTACAACAAAATATTGGCAACTAAATCAAATAAAAAACATTTTAGTTAAAATACAAATTTTACTAAACCTGAAGGAAAAAATAAAAGGCTAAAAATTTAATTACTGAAACTTAAAATACATCAAAAAGAAATCTTTAACTCAAAATGTTTTGATTTAAAATCTGACTATAAATACTATATTAGACTATAAATAATATTAAAAGAAATATGTTGTACTCCTAATAATTAGCAGATATTTAAAATGTACAGTGTTCATCTTCTTGGAAATAAAGTGATGTGGTAAAGAAATGTTGAGGACTCATCTTCACAGAATTATCCAATCAAATGACCAAATATAATTTAAGTTATAAATTATATAAAGTTATCCCAAATACAAAGCCTGTGGGCTACAAATATGACATGCATCACCACAGAAAACTTCAATAGTTCAGCTATTTCATTGCAATTTAATATGCAGAGAACTTTGTCCAACCAATGGCAGACAGAGGGGGTGTTCAGAAAACATGCTAGATTTCTGATGCTGAAACTATACTTCAGCATTAATGTTCAAATGAACTTTAAAAGTTCAAGTCGACACTGTTTTGAGTGACAACAAATAAAGGAGTAATACAGTGTAATACTTTGATTTAAGAGCAAACATAGGCTACTAACACATTTTGTATGCACTATATACTTAGAGAAGGCCTCTGGGGCATAATGCAATACTTCTGTCAACCTTCCCTGTGTTGTCGGTAACCTTTTATTTTCTCCCAGGTGAAAGAGTGTGAGATCAACAAATTGTTTCTTCAAATGGGGTCATGAAGGTCCTCCGCTGGAAGTGTTATGGATGTGGTCAGACTTTCAGCAGGGTACACAAAGAAAGTCTATCAGACTCCAGTGGGGGGATAATAGTATTTGCTACTGGGGTCAGGCTAACAGATTGAAGAGTCTCATATTAAAGTCTAGTGTCTCTAAGTAGAGTCAACACTCCCATTTAATTCCCAGTTAACACACGCATACACACATAATATCCACGGAAAAATAGCATCACCTGTGACAGCTCTGCTCAATTCCAGGTCAATGGAAATTAGATTGGGTGCATACACTGAATTTCTTTGCTGAGTTCTCACAGGACAATCCTTCTGTTGAAGTCTTATTTTGCTGAGAATTTATTAAGAACTATGACCAATAATGCTATTTGATTTGATGAACAACTTGGCCCGATTTACTGGTGCCTTGATGTGGCAGATGCATTTCTGAGGCAGAGAGAGAGAGAGAGGATAGAGATGAAAGCAAGCAAGCGTTGTTGTCTCCTCTCCTATGCACTTTAGTTCATGCAAACAGACAAGAGATTAATCCTTTGTGACTCATCAGGACTGCATCGGGTGTTTCTTCAGCTCACTTGTGCCCTGTTGCATCTGACACACACACACACACACACAAGTTGCTTACATTGATTTTAGGTTTAAAGATCAGGGCTGCATTTCCCGATAATGATTGATTGTAGTTCTTAAGAGCCATTTTACGAACGTTCGTTATTGTTTCACATGTGTTTCCCAAAAATGCACTTAACACAATCGCACGTAACCGTGCTTTAAGTGCTAATAGGAGTCGCTATCCATTGGTCAAGTGCTGAAATGTCAACTTGTAGAATGACTCAGAATTGTATACACACTTATTTACTGAAATGTTAAACTAATGCTACATTATATAATGCTATATTATCATAATATTATATACATAATAAAAATATAGGCTATATTATTTACATTTAATTTAGCAGACACTTTTATCAGACACATTTATCCAAAGCGACTTACAAATGAGGACATTGGAAGTTATCAAAACCAACAAAATGATACATACATATACATTACACGATACATCTAAGTCTCAGTTAGCATAACCCTGTACATGTAGAAAGGTTGTTATTATTATTGTTGTTATTATTATTAAAAAAGAAAACAGAATATTAAAAGAATAAAGCAAACCAGTGTTGGAGGCCTTTTTAAGGAATAAACAAAACAGAAAAAATAATAGAGATGTTATTTTTTATTTATTTTTGGTAAAGAATAGAATTAGAATAATGATTGTTAGAGGATTAAATTAAGTTGGAAGAGCTCTGTTTTAGCTGATTCTAGTAGATGGCTAAGAATCCAGATATAGGCTATATTGAAACATAGCTATATTTAGCGTAGGCTATATATCTGTAAAGGCATTATTTCCAGGTCCAATACATGGCTGGTTTTTACCAAGTTTTTTTTCCTATTTTCCAGAGTCTTTGAAGCTTATTTCCTACTATGCTACATTACTCCTTTTATTAATTTTTGTTCAGTTATTTAATTTTGCTGTGTATTTTATTTATTTATTTATTTATGTAGTTTTGGTGCAGGGTCAGTGTAGGGCAATACCACATACAGTTTGTACAGTATAAACACCATTACACCTATGGAGAGTCCCCCCGTAAACCACAAATGCAAGTATGTGTGTTATGTACATGCAACAACCACAATAAAATATTGTATATACTTGTTTGCACTTGAAATAATCATACAATCATTTGCATTGTAATCTAAAATTGCCTTAATATTTCATTACAGCATCAAAAAACAATGAGTAATCATAGCAGCCCATACCTTCAACCAATAATGATTTTACTTCATTTCAGAATCATTCTCAGCCCTACTTCAAAACATCATCACATTCATTATATAACACAAGCAACAATCACATTAATTTCTGATGAGAGATGAAGCAAGGCGATTTAAATTAGAATGAACTTCATCTGAGCATGATTCACATTTAAATAGTGTCAGACTTGTAACTGCTCTGACTCATCCTGATTGATTGTATGATTAGACAAAATAATAATAAACCAAAAAAAAAGCAATAAATAAATAATTCAGTATTAGGACCGAATTCAAACAAACACTCGCTGATAGAGCGTATCTAGCTCGACAACTTTTTGGTTGCAAAACATCAATGAAATCTCCAGTCCTTTTTTGTATAGACAGACGATTAACTTTTAATAACCCCATTATTATGATTGACAGTCATGCTAAAATATAAAATAACCTTACATGTTTCAGCTAAAAAATAAAACAGGACAGTGTGTAGCATCTTTGGTTTGAATCTGAACATGGATTTTTAACAGAAGGACCAAATGTCTTTTTCTTTAGTGAAGAGTTAACATGTATCATTATTTATCTTTTTTTTTTGTTTGTTTTTGTCCCCTTGAATAACAGGTACTGCAAGCTCAGTATGATCTGTGTGAATTCTTCAAGGTTGTCTCAAGCTAAACTCGATCAAAATCTTTGATATCTAAGGTGAATATTACTGAAAATGTCAACCTTGAAATGTCAACTCACAGTCAATATCTTGAAATATAAGTTGCATATATGGGAATAGCTGTCTCAACATTGATCCAAACACTTCCGGAAACAAAAAAAACGAACCGCAGAGAATCGTGTGTCAGTTGATGAACCTGCACAAAGCTGTCAGCTGAAAAACACCTCTCAAAACCTATAGTCTTTTGTAGGTTTAAAATTTTTAAGACAGATTCTTAAATTTGTAATCTATATCCTACCTAGTCGATTCAATGGCAGGTGGACCTTGGTTCATATTCTACCGGCTAGCAGAGAATCATGGTTCGGAGACCTGTATGAAGTGTTTCATTCAACAACTGACTCACGCCCATCACGAGGAAATGCCAGCTCCAAGTAGAGAAGACTATTAAATTTGTATTTTTATGAGAGTTTTTCTTAGAACTCTCAAAGGGGGAATTGTAGGATTACAAATTTA
>JAUCMS010000048.1:2406893-2417197 GCA_032357445.1 Enteromius radiatus
CTAAGCTACATACCTTCTATGTACATATCAGACAACAATTTAAAATATTCTCTCAATGCATTCTATGGCACCTTTGAATACTTTGTTTTGACAGGTTAAACATATTTTGTGTGCTTACATCAGAACAGTAAAACTAACTGATTTCTTAGTTTCACCTGATATCTTGCTCTTTTCATATAATGTGAACTCTTTAAAATGATTTAAAATCTGGAAATAAACCTTCAAAATGTGGTTTACACACAACTCCTCAAAGAACCTATCAGTGAATAATTACTGTTTTTCTTAGTGTGAAGAACATTTGAATAATTTAAAGTACCACATTTCATTATTGAGAATCTTTTTTCCATTAGGTATAAATACCTTTTTGCACAACAGAAAGGTTCTATTAATATTAAAAGGTTCTTCATGGAACCACAGATGCCAGTAAAGAAACGTCAAGCGTATACTTGGTTTACTGATAAGCCCATCTGTGTTTATTTTGTGACAATGATAGATCACTTACTTATTAACCGTGAAGCAGTGGGAGACCAAACAAGTGAACAAACAATAACCATCCAAACACATATTTTCAAAATCAAATCTCAGATAAAGGCAGGTAATAATCAAGCTTCCACTTCCTTTGCACCCTCAAGGGAGCTCAGTCAAAATTGAATGTGAATGGGTAAGCAACAAAAGGTTTCTTCTAAGTAAAAATGTAGTGAACACAAAAGTATAATCAACAATTTTGGGACAACAAAAACATGAATTTGGCCTGTTTCAATAGATGTTTTTTTCCCCCACAATGAAAATGGAAATAATGAAAAGCAGAGACATAATTCTGATTTACAACAAGCATTGTATTGAGTCACTTACTCTGTGAAGCAGCTTTGCCATCAGCACAGATTTCTATACTTCTGTAATTGTTTAATAGAGATACACAAAGAATAGAAAGCACAGTTTCAGTACGCCTATCTGGACGAAAAAGAAAACATACTTCAAAAGTCACGACACTAGCAGGCCATTACTGGAGTGTTATTGTGTTGTTAAACTAATTTGTTGGTGCCTCACACACGTAAACAATTTTCGACACATCTCTAAGGTATATTTACCTGTCAGGCAGAAGCAAAGCAAGCTCTGAACCAGTCTCAAGCGTTTTGAACCCATCAGCTCCCTCCATCGATGAAACACTTGACTAACGTTCACTTCGTCAAGTTTTTGATGTCTTTAGATTCCTCGCTTTTTATAAACAATATTTGATACGTTCGGCAGCGTACATTCTTCGTTCCAGATGAGAAATTAGTCGTATTTCACACACCCTCCAAAAACTCACAAAACCACTACATGAACATCTAATGTCGGCGCTATCAGCTTCCGGCTTATCTCATATGGCGCGAAACTTTAAAAGGGACTCGGAATAATTAAACGACCAAACGCTACATAAATGGGGTTTTTAATGTCACATTCTATCGCACCTTTACTGATTAATTAAAACTGAATTTAAATGCTGTGGGGGATGACCGATTCAGTCATCCTCAAACAATTTTGGTTCATCTGAGTGCATTATGAAAATTAAGATTGTGGTATTTTTACTATTATACTTTAAGTTTGGGTTCAGTTCATAAAGTGTCCACAAGAGGGGACTATGCAATTATATATCTGCTGTTTTTATTTTATTATGCGCTTCTCTGAGTGACTGTGAAAAGCTGTTTCTCTGTTCTCGCTTTTTGGGGGGGATTAAAAAGTCTAATCATTTAACAACACGTCATTGAGATCAAATATATTGTTGTCGTCATTCATTTATAAACTTTGCCATTGTTGCCAAAAATCTTTGTTTTTAAATACATTTTACTTAAATAATTCAACTATGAATATTTAAAAAAAAATAATAATTTTTCAAAAGTTGCTTAGTTTAGTTTAACTGCTTCAAATTATGAGCAGTTTCAAAGTAGATTCTCTAACACTGTAGTAGCGAATAATTTACTCTGAACCACTGAATTATTGGAAATTAATTCTGACCTGAGGTGCAGCAGCCACTCGGGTGTGCTTTCATTTTTAGAAATTCACTGGGCTGCTGTCAATTATTCCATCCATTCATCCATTCATTTTCCAAGCCGCTTGTCCTATAGGGTTTGTAGGGAGCTGGAGCCTATCCAGGCATTTTGGGCCACATCAATTATTCTTTACTGAAAACAGACAAAGCAGTGTTCCAGTGCAAACATAACACATCTAGATATCAAAAAGATGTGTTACATTTGTGCAAATTGTATCTCTGGAGGAATCTCTGCAGGAGCTCACAAATGACATGCTCAAACAGGACGACAGGTGGATAGAATGTGTAAAAGATGTAATCATATTTTTGTTGAGCCTTACAGGACGTCCAGCAGCAAAAACTCACCAGGAAATGAGACTGGCATACAGCTATCTAAATTTGATCTCAAATTGAATAGCTGAGCAGGTTTGCATGTGGATATTCTGGGGTGGCTGCAGCTCCGTGCGCCGCATCCCGTAATCCTGCCACCTACGGAGATTTAACCACAACCAACATGCTTTCCATTAGTCAACCCACAGGAGCAAGCAGGCAGAGAATATGGGAAGCTGGAGATGGAATGGGGGCTTTGTGAAGGACATATTCAGGTGTGACTGACAAGCAGACAAGGAGAGGAAAAGCAGCTGATAGAGTGACAAAGTGGAAATATTACATGTATTTACTTTTGACTCTTTCCAAAGGTAAATATTACTTTTCTGCAACAGAACAAAAAATTGATATGAAGTAAAATATGAAAATATGACCACACATAGATCCTCTGAAGTGAATTCAAAAAGGATGATCAGTTAATATCTTATCAACTCATTTTAACTTTCATAATCCATAATAATGCTTTGTTTAAGACTGTTTGGACTCTCATTCTGATGGCACCCATTCACTGCAAAAGACTAATTTCTTGAGCAAGTGATGTGATACTAAATTTCTCCAAATCTGTTCTGATCAAGAAACAAACTCATCTTCATCTTGGATGGCCAACACAGTCTGTTCATGAAAATGTTCCCACAAATAATGATGTAAAAAGGTTTGTGAAGTCTCCCCTTTATAAATCTGATTGTCCCGATGCATCAACCATCTCCTGCTGAGCTTCAGGCCTTACACTTTCCTAGTAAAATCTCCTCATAACCTTTTAAATGAATTGTCCCATCAAGGATTGCAAGCTGTCGAGGCCCTGAGGGATGAGATTTTGGTGTTACACGTTTTATAACCAGTTAATAGCAGACACTGAAGAATTTATAAACATTTTCTTGCAGCAGCATATATCTGCAGAGTGTGAAGATTGTGACAGCTCAGATTTGCAAGTGTTTTTCTACTATTAAAGCAATTATATACAAGATGGACAATTCTTATTTACTTTCCACATATGATAGGAAAGCTTTCAGCAAAGTGAATTTGCCTCATTTTGTATTCTCGCGAGTCAAAGACAGGTGTTAATTAACACATGCCTGTGTGTGCAGGTGAATCTGTAGGTGTTTTTACAAGCTATTAAATGCATCACACCATGCAACAGTTCCTAGCATATATCACCTTCACCACTGGCCCTTATTATCCTTTCATCTACCTCCCAGGAAGCGCCAGGTGCCACTCCCAGCCAGTCCCTTAATGCCAAACCGATGCCTCTTTTTGCTGACAATAACAAGCAGAACATGGCATTCATTATCAGCTCTGACAAGACCAGGCTTCCCTAGAGAAAAAGTTAACTTGCTGCACTCTCACTGACTACTGCACATCTTTCTTCAAACTTTTGTCTGCTCTGCTGAATGCAATTTGCATCTGTACTGAAATTCATATTTTAGCACCATTCACAGCTCGCAATGGCTTTAGCTCTCATGCTGACCTTGCGAAAGGTTCATGCATTTGCATGCCAGGAATTGGGGCTGCCCGAAGGATGGCCACAATGTACTTCAATTTAATTCAGCCTCATCTGAAAGCAGCTCTGTCGTCAGCCGTCTGGATTAATTTGAAAATTATGGAGTGTATCTTCATCTCTAACTAGTGTGGAGAATGTGACTCAACCCCCTTTGCAATGATAATAGTATTTATCTGAGCTACTTAGAGCTTCTCAGACTGATATGGATTCCCATAGGGGCCTCTACATAACAGGAAACTTGGGTTTTAAATATGAGTTTTAGGATCGCCGTTCTGAGTTTGCAGACTCAGCGTTATCATTCATAATAGAGGTGAAGCTTCTACTAATTCAAAGGTAGTGTGTCAATGTTAAAATATGTATTCTCCTGTCCTACATTAACCCTTTATCTTTTTTGAGCATTCTCAACCAGCACGATTCCCTTCTGTGCTAAAGATCAAGAGATCATTATGCATGAGAATGTATATATGTTATAATTTATGTTGCTCCAACAAGCTAAACAGAAATAAAGCTTTAAAATTACAGCATTTAAGCCATTGATAAAAAAAAAATACTGTAAATTAATATTGTAAAAAAAAAAAATTATATTATACTATATTATATTATATTTTATATAGTGCTGTCAAACAATTAATCACGATTAATCGCACCCAAAATAAAAGTTTTTCTTTACATAATATATGTGTTTATGCTGTGTTTATTTATTATGTTTATATTAAAACACACATGTACTGTACAGTATATATTTTGAATGTATTTATGCATATATATTTATTTTCTTATATTTGATCTAAATTTATTTAATATATAAACATAACATATTTTCATTAAATATATGCATGTGTTCGTATTTATATATACTTAATAAATATACACAGTACATACCATTTTATTTTGGATGTGATTAATCGCGATTAATCGTTTGACAGCACTATATAAAATATAATATAATTGTCACGTTTCATGTTGGTCTAGTCCTGTTTTCCCCTGTCTTTTGTATATTTGGTTTAGTCCTGTCTTTATGTTCTGATTAGTGTATTCGCCCCACCTGTGTCTTCACCTGCCCATAGTTTCCTCTTGTGTATATAAGCTGTTCAGTTTGTCTTGTCTCTCGTCGGTTAATAACGTTACTTTGAGGTTGCGTGTTTTGTCCTGTAATTCTGTCATCCTGATTAAAAACTCTAAAGAGTATTATCTGCCATATCTGCCAGTATATATATAGTAATTTTAAAGCTTTTATTTTGTATATTATATTAGTATTAATCTAAATTCAAATCTTGATATTAATTCTTAAATTATAATTGCTCACAATTCATGCATCAGTGACTTAATATAAATATAATATATAATATATAATAATTAATATAAATATAAAAATCCAATTAAACAAAATTCAAACTATACTATTGTATTGTTATAGCTTTCTAGCCACATTTAAAATGAAAGCACATCTAGAGATTGTAATGCTAATATGAGAGGTGTGTATTGTGAAAGTGTGTTTGTTGATGCCTAAAAGCAACAGTATTCTTAATAAGCCTGGAGGGTACTTCTCTAGCTAAATGAACAATCTTAAACTAACATAACTGTTTTTGTCCTTCAGGATATGTCTGAATTCCTACATGTAATGAGTCGTCTAATATGCGTTTCAGAGAGAGAGACTCGTCCTGTTACCTGACTGGCTAAGTTAAGCCCAATGTGTTGTTTTCCATCAAACCAATCATCTAAATAACCAGCTTTGGCACAAGTACAAATGCATACACATCTGTCTTCACATTATATGCTTTATTGTCTTGTCAGTTACAATCAGCTTCCAAGACATGCTACCCATCTAAAGCTCCTGCTACTCTTGATCAAAGTGACATATGGAACATGGCAGCCCTATGCTTTTTTTGTTTTACACGTGATGTGGCTTTCGAAAACCTTTGTACCGTACATTATCCATGCATCTCACCTGCCTATGACGCACGCTTTCTGAGTGCCCTTGACCGCTCTAGCCACTTTTCACATTTCACAGCAAATTAGAGCGTGTTGCACTTTTTAAATGTGTGAACAACAAATCCTACACAAAACATTTCTAGAAGCCTGAAGTGGAAACGCATAGATTGTTTATGTCATCCTCTGACTGCCTCATGCATACAAAAGCAATGCAAGTGGGAAAAAAACACAAATTCTATCGCACCTCTGCTCACTTTTCATTCTCGTTCATTTTGTTTCCTGATACGAAGCGAAAAAATAAAACTAAAAGGCATAAATCTCACGCCTCTGAGGTAATTTTCATTGCTGAAGTCAGTGGTCCACATTATCTGATATTACTGTCAACAACAGCCTGGAGCGTGACACTTGCATTCCATATGCAGAGCTTATGATTTACAGTGTAATATGACCAAGACAAAACCTAAAGAATAAAAAGGGGCCATCAGCATGCATGAAAATTATTATGGAATACATTACCCCTCAAAAAAACATGAGGGCTTACAGTAACAACCACAGCCACATGCTATGTGTGAAATTAAAATAAGACAAGCTGACCGCAGCTGTGCTGTTTTTAATCCGTTCCTAATGAGCCAAATGCTGTCCAGCATTAGCTCTTTGCTGAAATATCGTCCCTCTTTTACCTCTTAGAAGCCTCGTTAGCTAATCAGGACCCTGTTATTTAATAAAAGTGCTATAGTTTTGTCCAGGCCGCACTAATCAGCATTATTGTCAAAAGCCTCTCGACCTCAATAAGAGTAAGTTTGGGCAGAATACACAAGCCTATGTGGTGAACTATATGAGGTATTGAGACAAAAAGGCTCATTTAAAGAACAATGCGTGACCGATTGAATCTCCAGAGGGTCGTTGGGATTGCCAGAGCCCAGGTGTAAAGGGAAAATGGGCTCTTTCTGCGAGAGCCCCTCTTCTCTCATCATTTTTCAAAGTAGGGCAGCCGTCACAGCTGCACCGTGAATCAGAAGTGAAATTTTCATTGGAAATGGGGAGCTTAGCACACTGCCGTGACGGAGGAGTGTTGCAGGTGGACGAGTAAGATGGCATGAAGTAGCCTGTAACCATCCTGAAGAGAGACATTGCATTCTGGGAGGAGACGCAGGGCATACAGTATCAATCTGTCTGAGCTTGGTGTCATCATAGCATGAGAATAGGTGCTTTTGAGGATAGTCAAGCAGCTTTTTATGTTCAACTGGAAAAACATGGCAATACTGACGTTTCTACAAAATGAAATTGCTTTGGTTTTTACACACTTCACAGCACTTCCAATGTTAAAGGGATAGTTTATCCTAAAATAAAAATATGGCAACTTACCCTCCCTCAATCTGACGGTAGCTATTGACTTCCATAGTATTTTTCCATACTACTCTCTCTAATAACTTAAAGGTGCATCTCTCATCAAACTTCAGTTGGAAATCATATAAACAGAGGTCACCACAAGAGTTACAAATTACCCCCGCTGTTTGTCCAGAACCAGTATAGCCTGTGATGTGGACAATATTCTTTGGCCTGACCCAGAGCAAAGATGGGATGCTGAGGCAGAATATTTATTATTCTTTGGAAATATTGTTTTGAATTAATTGCACCAGTGTGTAAGACTATGTTGTAGTGTGTGTTTTTGAGGCCTGAAAATATGAGGCATAGTTTCAAGAAATGTGATTAACCAATCAAAATAAACTGTAGTATTATGCAAGGATTAAATAAATATTTAGTAATGAATATTGGGGTGTTGTAATTATAATTTGTACTAAAATGTTGTTGGTAATTTACAGCCACTAGGGATCATTTCAGTTGGAAACTGAATTGAATTGTCTATACATTTTGCAGAAATATAGGTAGAGGCATGTTTTTTATCGAGCCTGTGTGTATTTATATTTAAGAAATGTTTTGAATGACAAACTAACTGCAATATAGTAGCACAGGGTGCTTATGCATAACAATGTACTATGCTATACACAAGCCCTCTAGTATCTTTTGTTTATTGTAGTGTGCAGTGTAGAATTCGAGTTTCATGCCATTTGGCAGAGGTTCTTTGGGGAAATGAAGGATTTTTTTCCAGTGTAATCACGCTAATGGTTTCCAAGTCCACAGCGGAGTCGGTGCGAACTCTGGCATGGCTTCATGCTTTTAGACACGGCAGGCTGACGAGCGCTGCCTAGATTAACATTTCATTTTCACGGTGCCAATCAACTCAGGTAAACAGAGCCACTCGCTGTTCAAACCTCAGGCAGATATATCTCACCAGAGTGTGATCCATGGAAAGGATACTAATGATAGCAAACAGTCATGATAAAGTCCACCTCAGACGGCCTCCCACTGCTATGTACAGACCCCTTTCAGAACCCAATGCATTCTTCACTGATGAATTGGATGCTTCCCCCAAAGGAAAATAGGATTGATTCCAAAAAAATGAAAGGCAAGGAGTGTAAGGCAGCAGCAAGAGATTCTGTAAAAAAAAAAAAAAAAGAAACTATAAAAAAAATTTTTTAAAGCAACTAATAAGGTCCTCCAATGAAGATATCACTAAAGGTTAAAGTTAAAGGAATAGTTCACCCAAAAATGAAAATTCTGTCATCATTTACTCACCCTCGGGTTTGCAACCAGGCTGTTTTGGCTCACCATTGACTTCCATTGTAGAAAAGAAAATCAACGGTGACCCAAAACAGCCCAGTTACAAACTTTCTTCAAAATATCTTCTTTTGTGTTCAGCAGAACAAAGAAATGTATGCAGGTTTTATATCAGATGCTTCTTATGCAGCAAACAATATCTATTCTATCAGTCTATTTTAATAAATTGCATTTTTCATGTCAAATAATTAATAGAAAATATAGCAATAGCAGATATTTTCTACATTTTTGCTTTCTCCAGGCGCTCATGTACAGCACTACCAGAATCAAGGTCATGGGTTAGATTTCCAGGAAAAGTAAGAACTATTAAAATGTAAATGTGTATACCTTGAAAGCAAGTTGCTTTGGATATAAAGTGTCTGCCAAATGTTAATGTATAATGTAAATGTAAGTATTTAAAACCTTCCTCAAGCAGAGTCAAGTCTGTGTGGAGCAGTGCCGGGCATGCTGTGAATTCATTTTTAATATGTTTCCGCCATCCCAAACTGACATTTCACTAAACGCATGCATTTTAGATGCTTTTGGCAAAGCTCTGTGTAACCTTCACTCTTGTTGTTCATCCAAACGTCAACCGTATACACCTAAAAACGAGAGCAAACATAAAGGGGCAGCCATTTTGCAAAACTGCAAAAAGCTGATTGTTTGTTTGATTTCTAGCTTTGCTCCTCAGAGAGATCCAATGATTTAAATCCCCCTTTTTCACTCTCGGGGACATCTATTTGAATTGAATTGAAGTGTTCAAAGTTGTGATTTGAATGTATATAGAAGGATCAGACATTGAGCACACTCTTGTCTATTCGAGTTAGTCGGAAACATTTGATGAAAATCCCATCCTCATCCTGTGGATTGTGCTCAGTAAAGCAGTGGAAAGACAGGATTGTCAGAAACATGACAGTAGTGCGAGTGGATTTGGCAAGCGAAACATTGACAAAGCTCTGTGTGTGTGCTGAAAATTAACTTATAATCTGAAGTTTTTAAGATACATAAATACAGTGGAGTCTCGCATATTTGACTGATATGCATCTACTTATTCATCTGCAAGCTTTTTTGTGCTGATCTTAGGAAAAAAACATTAAAAGATGCAAATCAACTCGACTAGTAGTATCTGGAGGGCATCAGCTGTGCTTTTTCATGTGAAACCTCAGGGCAACTGTCCAACCTATGAATAAAATCATTTTCTTATCATAATTGCATAAATACGTTAATAATAAAGGAAAACAAGAATGGTTCAACATTATTATTTTGCATGCTACTAAATAAACAAAGGAAAAGTTGTTTTGCAACCAAGCTTGAAGTAATTAGCATAAATGAAAATAAAACCCACTGCTCCAAATCAATTCTTAAGGGTGTTTATACCAACTTTCCATTGCCACGGGCAGTTACTTGTGTTGGTTTATTGCTGCTGTTCTGCTTTCATATTTGTAAACAGTTCTAGACTCAGCATGGAACAGATTTGTTTTAATGCATGCTTATTATTTGTGTTCCTCAAAATTAATATTCAATATATAGATAGATCAAAGAAAAGAGTAGAGTGAGCGTTCTGCAAAACATCTTCGTTTTCACTTCACTGGAGAATGTATGGAAGCCTGTTTCCACCATTAAACAAAAAAAATTTTAGAGAAAAAAAAGTGATTTAGAGAATTTTGTGATTTGAACTCGCAATTCTGACTTTATATCTCGCGATTCTGACTTTATATCTCGCGATTCTGACTTTATATCTCGGAATTCTGACTTTATATCTCGCAATTCTGACTTTATATCTCGCAATTCTGACTTTATATCTCGCAATTCTGACTTTAT
>JAUCMS010000048.1:2435794-2449048 GCA_032357445.1 Enteromius radiatus
GGGGCGTCGGCGCGTCCGCGTCGCTAGTAGTGCAAAAGATCCGGGGCTTTAGCCCTGCATGTTGAGTCTTTTATTTTTATTTTAAAAAGGGGTCCGCCAAGCGTTTGTGCTTAGGGCACCCAAATGGCTAGCGCCGGCCCTGTGCCAACGTGACGATTTTGTTGCTAAATTTAACAGATTTTTGGTCTGCCCTTGCAACTTTTTCTTCCAAAAGCACCTTGCAACAAACAGCTATTTTTTTAAATGTATTTGGCAACTATTGATAAGCGACAAAAAGGCACACATTTTCCATCTAAATTTGGCTACAAGAGGAAACCAAAGATGCAGTACACATAACGTTTATTAAGTCACCTGCTATTTGCAATTGTTCAATTTAATAATAATAATTGTTCATTTATGATTGTTAGTACATTTTTAGCAGCTGCAATTGTTGATCAGTTAACATTAGTACACTGTAAAAAAAAAAAAAAATTATCAGGGACATTTACGTTGTTATCCTTTGTAACCCTGTAAAATACAATACGAAATATAAAATGGAGGTCAAAAACCTGTGAAAATTTGATAATGTTAACATATGCCCTTTTTATTTATTTTATTTAATTTTTATTATTATTTTTACAGATTTAGTATGCTAATTAACTACACTGCTTAAAACAACAATGGTTCAGAACGCGTAGTTTTACTAACTCTAGTTAATAAAGAAAAAACTTCAATAATTGAATATTGTACAGTTCTTTACATTTTAATACTATATTATGTGTTCATTATTTTATAAACAAATCTAAATTATATTTTTTTGCTTAGGTTTGACGGCGCAGTCACACAGTTTTGCACTGTGATTACGTAATGACGTCATTTTGCAATGACAACACATCGTCATTTAGCAACTTTCAGCAACAAACCCTTCTTTCGCAACTCCGTGAAAATGTTCTTGTTATTTCGTACATGAGTAGATATCTTGCTAAATTTTTCATGTCACTGTTATATCAATATATATTCCCTGCACTCTTCGCTTCAAGTGCACTTCGGAGTGAGTAGGGCACAGTGGTGTTCACTTTAAACAGAATTAGCCCAGAGAGAGTCGGAAATCTAACTTTTGATCACACCTGGGACCTATTATTCAATCTACAACACTGTGGATGTACAGTATATATGGTTTTGAACGGGGAAAAACAAACTCTTCCACCACAGTTCAAGCACCTCCGTTAGGGCAAATTAAATTTGACAAATAAATATGAAATCTGATTTACATCTTAATAGTCCTTCAGAGAAACATAAAATTAGTGTCCCATCTTTCATCATCTGTTTGTCATCACTCTGACAAAAAAAATGTGAACATACAGTCTTATGAAGATCATCTGTAAGCCTAAGGGAGCTTTAGTGTCAGTGCTTGAATAAATCTGACTCTCTGCTAACTTTTAATCAGATCATGATCCAGACTGATCAGGGCCAGTTTTATTCTTCTGTTAAAAGACACATGTTTTTAGTTGTACAATTCTTTGTGATTTATACAAAATATGTCAACATACAAACAGTCTGTTTTTTAATTTAATGAGAGAAATATTGCAGGGGTCGATTGGGTCAGCTGTGTGCGCATGCTTGTGGTTAAACCAGTGCAGACTTGCTTTAGCCTAAAGGCAAACGTCCTTCTTCAAGTTCAAAATGTAGACATGTGTTTTACAACGTACTCTAAAGAAGTGGTACATGTGTATGCGTAACAACAGCACTCTTAAGACGTCTGGTACAGCGTCTGCCATCAGTGGCTGTCGAACAAGAAAACAGTGTCACTTCATTAATCATGCAAAAACTAGTCTCTAACTCTTGTGACCCTGGTAAACCCATTCAGTGAGCGCGATTATGAATAAATACTGTTTCAGATCCTCTTGATAACCAATGATAATGGTTTGAGTCTCACCCGAAGTAAATCTGTAGTTACTAAAGCGAAGCACTGCAGAATGTGTTAACTTGGCGCAAACAGATCCTTCACATAAAATGATGATGTCATCGTTTTACAATGTCATTGTGTTACAAATTTGCTCCGTGTGATAGAAGCAGGGAAGCAGAGGGGAATTACAGTCTGTAAACTAGCCAAGACAGCAGGACTCTGGAATCGTCTCGGCAGGGGGGCCTGCAGAGCAGCCGTCTTCCATTTCCTGTATAGCAGTCCTCTGATAGAACATATTAGAACCAGACATTTCTCTGATATGAGTGTTTCTACGACTCTCAGCACTTTTGGCCTTTTTGATTTCATCACAGTGTCATTTCTATCACATTTTATATAATCATTATATCTGATAATGTGGAAATTACATTTTGAATAAAATTATTCCATTGTATTTTTAAGTTTAATATCCTAGCATTTTATGCATCCTGAATAAACACAAATTAGTAATATTTAGTAATTTTTTACACCCATAAACAAAATTAAAATTGTACTGGGAATTATGCATAATTAGTCATTTTTATTTTTGTTAGTGCTGTCAAACGATTATTCGTGATCAGTCGCATACAAAATGAAAGTTTTTGTTTGCATAATATATGCGTTCTGTGTATATTTATTATGTATATATAAATACACACATATACAGTATATGTTTTACAATTTCTACATGGATGTATATGTCTATGTTAATATAATTTATATTATAAATAAACATTTTTCTGAAATATAGATGCATGTGTATTTATATATGCAGAATAAATAAAGAGCACAATTTTTATTATTGTTAAAGTTCTCTTTATTTTATTTCAGCCTCTTCACTGGTGTTGTTGTCTAGCTTCTGAGAAATAATCAGTGCAATATTGCTGGTCTTGATAATATAATACACTGTGGGAACTTGTGTATAAACTGTACATTTTATTTATTTATTTATTTTTTACGTAGGCTAACGAAATGATGATGTCATCGTTTTATAATGTCAGGTTTTTCTTAGATTTGTAAATAAATAATAATACAAATACTAATATTTTTGATGGATTGAGTTAAATAAGATTTAAAGTCAATAATAAAAGGGGAGCAAAAATAAATGGAGGCATTGTACATTCATTCCAAGACAGCTTTAATGTGAACCTCATAAAAAATTTAAAAGAAATGTTAATTTTCATAAAAATCACCTTTTTGGACATAAAAAGGGACTGCATGTGACTAAATAAAAGAAATGAATAAATGCAAATATTTTATTAACTGTATATAAATTGTATAGATTGAGTTTTCATTAAAAAATAAATAAATCACATTTTTGGACATAAATGTGATTGAAGAAATGCAAATAATATAATCAACCACCTGTGAGAGAAAGTAATTTAGCTAGAAAGAAGAAAGTAATTGCTAAAACTTCATAATATGATGATATATATAAAATAAACCTCTTGTCAGCATTTTCTGAATTGAATCCAGACAACAGATAATTCAGAGTGCAATAAACAAACAGGTTTTTATTGGAGGTGAAAATATAATACAATTCTTTTTACAAAATATTTACACAGCAAACTGATCATTAAAAACAATAACAATAGAAAGAATCGATTACGTGACAAACATTATAATAACAGTGAATGAGAAGTGTACAGTTTCCCTCGATCTAAAGCCATCATTATCCAGCTATAAGGATTATATTCCTCAGTAGCCACACTAAACAAAACATTTAATTAGATACATGTGAACAGCATCAGTGACCTGCACTGTAAAATATACATTATTACTATTGAAAAACAGCTCTTACAGACTTAAGTTAAGCCTAAATGGACGTTCACATTCCCCAAGCTCACTTGTGTCACGTCAAATTGCCATTTCTCATTAAAAATGAACGAAAGTCCCTCAATGCTGAAAGTACAGAATCATGGTTCTACACTTTAAAGTTCAGGCCCTTCAAAGATTCAAACACAATATAAAATGTTCAGCTATTTCTACTAGTTCAGTAAAAAACAGTTGCTCTGAGAACTAAATTAATGGTTTTTTTTTAGGATGCTTTAATATATGAAGCACATGTTTACCTCAAGTTTATCTCACCTATACACTTGTACTAAAAGTTATTAGTATGCGCTTCTGGTTTCTGTTTTAAATCATTTGGCTTATAGATTTTCACTGTAAGTGCATTATGTTTAATGCAGTTTTTTCTTGTTTCTAAGGACAAAATGGGCCTCTATGGTAATCAACAGCATGCCACTAATTGCACAATATGGTATTTAAAAAAATAAAATGGCCGTTGTGTTTTCCTAACACCATCAATACTGCCAAAAATATACAAACAATAAATAACCAAGTACACAAAATATATATGAAAAATATTTTAAGGCTAGAATATCCTGCTTTTCCTGAGAAATGACACTCATTGTTTTGCAGATGAGAAGATCCAGCGATATGGTTAACTGGCGCAGATGTAGTCACAGACTGAGTAGATAAGCAGTATCTGCTTGCATCCACACACGCACAAAAAAAAGTTTGATCCAGTGGTCAGATTTAGAGACTGTACATCTGACACTTTGCGTGATATAAATAAAAAATCTAGAGCTAGACTGGTTCGAAGTTAAGCATGTGGGAACTGTCTGTTGCATTAGGTGCGTGACAAAGACCAGCAATACATTTGGGATGAATTACATCTAGTTATACCCGTGATTCATCGATACAGGGCTGCAGGACAATCAAAGAAATCCATGCCAATATATCGTGGGTATCCCTCCAGCACCCTCACTTCTACTGGGTCGAACTTCCAGTACTGCTTCCCTCTCAAGAAGTGGGCGAAGCCTGTGGAGTAATAATGAACAGAAAGAATCATTCAATGACTTTTTAAACTCCCTCCATTCTTTGTAGAGTCATGCAAGAAATGTCTCAATGAGAACCGTACCGAATCGGTCCTGGAAAGCAGCATCAATGTCATTCGGTATACCCCTCCAGTCTCTCATGCTGCGAGGGTGGACTGAGTCGACGCGGTTTTCCTTCAGGTTGAATCGCCAGTAGCTTCCTTTTTTGAAGAAGTAGATCTTCTGGGCCTTGTCTTCCCCCCACATGAGGGCGGCCTGAATGTCAGTCACTGTTAGACCTAGTCGTCGTACAGAGTCCGGCCCTGTGATCTGCCGCTCTGCATCAAACACCCAGTAACTCTGGCCTACAGAGAGAATGGTGGGTGAAGGAGGTTATATTAAATCACGGTTTATGAATTTTCCATTCATCATGAATCCCTGATTTAGTTTACTAGTCTGAGGCTGCTCAGTGTACTGGATAATTATGCCACCAAAAGACATCTGGATTATAAATATATGCACTTTCTAAAAATGCTCTTTTGGAATTTACATATATATGTGTATATATATATATATAGTCTTTATATATAGATATATATGTTATTTCAAAAACATAACATTTATTTTGAGACATTTCTTTACCTTGGAAGAACCAGATATTTCCAGATTTGTCCTCAAAAGCAGCATCAATGTCACCTGGGACTCCTCTCCAGTGCCTGGATGCCAACGCAGGATATCCAGTCTGGAGTTTACCATCACGAATCCGCCATACATAACCCGACTTAAAGAAAAACAGCTCGCCTCGGATCATAGACACAGCATCGAAGTCAGTTTGGCAGGCATCAGGCTGGGAAAAAGAAAATAAGGAGAAAAAAAAAAAGAGAATGAGAAGAATAAAGAAGAAGTCCCAAGATCAGATACGACCAGGCATATAACTCACCACTGTGCTTTCAATCTCATTAGTTTCTGTGACTTTGGGAGTTCTCTCTTCCGTCTTTACTTTATCACCTGTGTGTCTGGATCCATACAAAGACTGTATACCTCGCTTATCATCTTCACTCAGTTTGAGCGGGTATGAGAAAGCGTAGAAAGGTGACATCACTGCGCCTGGTGCCATAGAGTGCTGCAACCCTAAAACATGACCGATCTCATGAGCAGCCACCTGGAGGAGGTCAGTACCTAGCAAAAAGCAAGCAGGTTTTAAAAAAGGGGGTTAAAATTACTTATAAAACCTAATAGTATGGTATCCATACATCATATATATATGAGAAAATCTATTTGTACATCTTTTTTTTGCAACGTTACAACACTAGCAAAGGACAAGCAATACTTTATGAGTGAACTGTTGAGTAATAAAACCAAATCAAGCACGGATTCCTTTAGGAAAAAGAACGGGTGACTGGCTTTACGAGTGAGTCCTGATCAATTCTCAACTTATTCATTAAAAACACTGATTCATTCAGGTAGAAAACCAGTGACTGAATCATTTAAACAAACAAAAACCGATTCATTTAGGAACAATACACCAATACAGTATGTTCTGAGATACAAAGTCGCATGTTACCTTTTTTTATTTTTTATTATGTGTCAACTGTGCGAATTAAAAAAAAGATGTAAACTCACAATTACTTGCAAGATATGAACTGGCAATTCTGAGAAAAACTGTGAGTTATAAACTTCCAATTGTGAGTCAAACAAACTTAATTGTAGCATAAAAGGACCCTCGCTTACCCATACTGTTGCCCACTGTCCAAGTTTCATCATAGTCAAAGTGAATGTCTCCCTCTCTGTAAGTTCGGGGAAAGAAGGCATGCGCCAGAATTCCTCCTGGGCCGTCAAAAGGAAGATTGTCTCCATGCCAGTACCTGATTGTGAAACACAGTCTCTCAGACGACAGGCACAAAACCAGTGATTCCCGTTCTCTCGCTGAAAGAATTTTATAAGCACACTTCATTACATAGACTAATGAAACAAGGGCGAGAATAATGACCTGAACAGAGACATTACTGTTTCTATAATGCAAATGCACTGCATTCAAGCCTACTGTAACTGTCATACCTCAGTAACTTTCCTGAGTCCCTTGTCTTTAATGGAATGCCAAATACCACTCTGGCTGATTGGAACTGGATAAACTGAACCCCAAATTTTCCATTTTGAAATGCTGAGAAGTTAAATTACACACAAAGCCCTGCAGGATCGTAGATCTTTAAACCTGGCAGACCTGAAAGGTCAATGAAGGCCACTTATTCTGGTTAAATCAAACCCACAAATGTCCGGTCCGCTGCTATCCCATTGATGGAATCTCGGATTGAGTCAGAACAAATCAAACTGGCATGCCTAGAGTCCCAAACTTCACTGAACCGACCTCCAGATGGTTCGCTTTATGCCAGATGGAGATCTTTCTCTCTGCTTTGAAGAAAAGTGGTATCCCTCATTAGAGTTTCATACGTGCGTATCTCAACACATAACAACTATACATTAAGCGCTTTAACAGGAAGCCAAGTTTATAGAGGGACTTTAATTTTGAAACAGAAAATTAAGAGAAAAAGCCACTGGTTTGAGCAAAATTTCCTGTTGAAAGAGACATGGCGTTTATGTGGGTCTGGTGTTAGGCATACTGTAAATCAAGCACTTTTCTCCTTTTCATTTTTCTTTTTTGTTTTGAGAAAATGGTCTCTAAACATTTACAAAAAAACCCAAACAGCACTTTGTGCTACCACAAGTCATACTTTTCAACATTAAGGTTATTTGTCAAAAAGAAAGGGATTTCGAGCCGCAGTGTTGCATGTCCATGTAGAACTAAACCCCGCAGGTGTTCTGAGTTATGACTTTTCTTACCATGGGAATTTAAGTAGTAACACACGTGCATGAATGGACGTGCAGTGTAAATTTTCGACCTATAATCCTAAACCGACACCCTCTCTAATCTCCAGCTTCTAGAGGAGATGAAAAGGGTCTGTGTTTGACTAGTCAAGTGGAAACTTTTCCTCTTTGTGTCAATGAACACACATCTCTGAACTGACAATATGGTGTTACAAGCTCTGGCAAATGAGAGGCTAGAGAAACCGTATTCATCGATGATATATAGAATATAAAAGACCAGTCAAAGTATACTAAATGTATTAATGTTTTCATTGCAGTTTTGTTTTCAGTAAATCTTGGAACGTAAAGCCCTCATTTTAAACAAGAACTAATTGCTTGGCCTTGGAAACACTCACATACTTTGCAAGTATGGAATTAAAGGAAGCTGATCCAAATCTATTTTCTGTGGATCATATCATGGATCACCTGATCTTTCTTCATAATCCAAAAAAATCCTTATTTTTGATATTACTGTAATCCGTAAACAGAACTCATTCATAAATCTCTTTCACAAGTCATAACATATGCAAAATCGTTAGCCAATGACAACAAAACACATTTACATATTCCTAAAGGTCCAACAGATAAAAAAGCATCAAACAGGGTGAAAAACTCTTTTAAAGAAATTAAAGAAACCTTGACTAACATTATAACCGAACCTCAAGGTAACACTGATTAAATATACATTATGACCCCTTTAAAAACATATCAGACACAGCAAACAGTGAACATATTTTTTGTATTTTACCTGTTAAAGTCAATCATGATATCCGCCCGGCCACTGGTGACCTCAGTAAAAGTGAGAGGGGTGACGTCACTCCAGACCTGAAGTGCCTCTCTCAGCACTTGTCTGACTTTCTCTAAACTCATCTGCCAAGGCGTCCGCATGATCCTGTAACACGAGCACAAACACTCATAAACGCTCATTACAGACCACCCATGCGATTTTAATTTGGTCCCCAATAAGTCCCTTTATTCGAACATGTTTGCTACCCTTCTTGGTAGTGAACCAAGGGAATGGATTAGAATCTGGCTGTTGTGAAATACAAGCTCAGTCTGAATGGATTAGACACGGTACCTACTACTACAACGCTCTCTCACCATAATAACAGAACACATGTGATACTTGATATTGTGAAAGTGATGGTACCCCTATCCCGGGTTCCTTTAAGTGCATATAAGCCTTACAACACTACATAACATATTTCAAGACTCTTTTGTTTCTTGTCATTTAGAAGAATTGTAATCCAAAACAATACACTGCATTACTGACCATTTTAGAAGCTTTAAAGAGATAGCCCACTCAAAAGTTTATTTACGTCAAATGAAAAACAAAATTTAATGGAAGTCAATAGTTATTCAAAATATCTTATTTTGTGTAAATTATAGCTGAAATTACTAAAAGATAGCATTTTATAGCATTCTTTTTAAGCTGATTTATCTTGAATTAGGTCATTCCGGTCCATTCTTCCCAAAAACTAACCATAACAAACTTCAACTGCTCTTCCTATTCAAAATCAGCGGTTTACCCATTTTGAATGCTGTTTATAAATTAAAATGCTACTTTCATCTCTCATAGAATGAGCCCACAGGTTTTAACTTCTCTCAGATGAAAGACGAGCTACATTATAAAGCTTGCTGAGTGATGAAGGCATGCATGCTTATTTTCACAAGCAGAATCCCCACTGAGCAAATTTAAGCTGGTGGACCACAAATCTGTATCATGTTCCACAAAGCTTCCTTTTAGTGCATTTCATAAAAAAAAGAAGAAAATGTCTTCAAGCACCACATCTGAAGTATTGTTTAGCTCCCGACCTGCAGCTATAGTGACTGGTATCTCTGCTCTGTGTTGTTTTCATGCTTGGGCACCTTCATGCTTTGGTCATTATTAGCTCTGTGGGATAGGGATCGCTCTGGGGCTCGGTGTTGGAGCCACAAACTGTCTCAGACTGTGGGGCCTCTGCAGTCTGCAAGCCCAGACAGGAGCTATGACAGCAGGAGAGTGGTTGTCTGTGGCTTTAAACATTGACTTAGTCGCTGCTACAATCAGAGAATTCCTCCCTATATTTTCTGCTCTAGGACTATGGCTACTACCACTATCAGCACAACTGATATCAGCATTCCTAGCAAGTGGCGTCTTTTCTCTAAATGTTTTCTGTAACTATTTTTCAGCAGTAACTTCTAACCATCTGGTCCAACGGTTACTTTAATAGACAAACTTAGTGCATAGGTGTCATTCATCATACTGATGGACTTTAAGAATGCAAAATGACTTCAGACCTCAATCCACTGCACACACAGATTCAAAACACAGATTCACTTAAGGTTACAGACTCATTAAAGTAACCAAATTGACCGCTGGGGGGGGAATGGTTGAGCTCATTTTGCACATGTACAGTCCGTCATTAAGTAAGGGGACAAATTACAGAGGACAGCGAGGTGCTATAGCTTATAAACAAGCTTCAGAGATGTGAGTCACGACAGCTCATAGTGGCAAAGCATTAGAATGCTGCTGACTGGGGTTTGCTGGGGATGAAGTATGTGCATATGTTGCTGTCTTGACATCAGATTGTGATGAGGCAGCAGTTAGTATACAAATTGTACAATGAATTCAGAGGTTTTTTTTTTAAGAATCAATACTGGTAATAAAAAGCTTGAGTGGGAATATGCTAGTCTTGTGAGAACCAATTCCCCCCTGCCCAGGAGCAGTATGGAGTACTTTTTTAAATTCAAGCATTCAAATTCAGCATGAAAATCCAGGATATTATTTTAATATAACTTTGATCGAATTTGTCTAAAAGAATAAAGTCATATACACCTACAAGGATGGCTTGAGGGTGGGTAAATCATGGGGTAACTGTCATTTTTGAGTGAACTATCCCTTTTAGAGATTGCACTAATTTAAACAGAAAAATGTGTCAAATAAGAATGTGCAAATACATATTTATTAATAAATATATACATATATAATTGATATATAATTATGACATTTTATAGGGATCTAAAGATTTACAGTTCCATGATTGTGTAAAGAAAAACAATTTTTTTGACTTCTGTCTTTACAGTATGCACAAAAACTAGTATGCATGCCCTACAGCAATGTGGCTTGATTCAGATGGAGAGCCATGGGAGATTTATAGGTTGTGATATTTTATGGGAAGGGCCATAAATCAAGGGACAGTTTTAATCAGTGGTTGTACGACTGGTTTTCTTTGTCTGGATCCTCATCTCACCCCCCACTGAGCAACGAAGAGAAAACTAGAACCATTTGGGCTCCGCACCCATAACACACATGAGTGCTCTGAAATGTAACATCTTTTCCTGGTTGGGTCATGACCCCACTGACTTCAGATTACAGAGAGATGTCCGGTGGGAACCGTCTTTGACAAAGATATATGAGGTAAATCAGTCAAAACATGAAGTGGTGACCAGACAAATAGAATAGTACAGCCATCATGTCAGTCAATGGCTACTTAAAAGTATAGTTCACTCATGTGTATGTATTCACCCTTATACGGATCCAAACTGTGTAACAAAAAAAGAGGATATTTTGGTGCGAGTCGAATGATTTTAATAGCGAAAGCTATTTTCTGTAGAGGAAGGACAGTTGTACAGGTTTGGCATGGTATATGATGGCATAATATTCATATTGTGTGAACTATCCCTTTAAAATGAAATTCAGGTCGACTTGAAGTAGCTACTGTGTGTGTTTATATGATACATATTTCTCGCTGTGCTCTGGAGCCATGCAGTCCCGGGTTTGAGACAGTTAACTGCTTCTAATTAAGTGGGTGTAATAGTGGAAAGAGTGTGTGGTCTTTTTCAGAACCGATAACAGCTAAAAGAAATGTGAGAAGATAAAGAAAAAATATTACAAACTAGTATTTCCTGTGTGAGCTGGGAAATACTGTATATCTGAGATAAAAGGAGGAAGAAGAACTGCATGTTTAATTTTAACACACTGTAATAAGAAAAAAAAAACCTTTAATGTATAGATTCAGTCAAATGTGTGTTGACTGGGAGCTATGATACCAAAAATAAGCTGTGTTATTGCCTCAGTGCGGTCTTTGTTGTGTAAGGCTCAAAATAGTACCTTGGCAATGCATCAAAGTTATTTTCTCCCATTTAATGTTTATTTCATTTTACGTCTATCATCTCATTAAGTGTAGACACAGCAACCAGATACAACCGCAACCGCCACTCAAGCCAATCTTACTTGTATGTGAGGTCTGTTTTGTCCCAGCGTCCTCCGAACAAATCAAAGCGTTTTCGGCGATGACGGCCCCCAAGCAAACCTCCTTTGAGGGTTGAGTAATTAGGGACGCTCCCTTCCTTCTGTGAGGGGTAGTCTGGGACTCCACAGCGAGGTCTGTTCCAGAACTCAGTGTCATTCTTGGGAAGAGTAGACTGTGGATGTACTCTTTTATTGCTGGAGTCTTCACTCAGGGTGTCCTGAATGTGATGAAGTCGGCCCCTCTTCTTCAGGGCATGGTGATGGGTCTTTTGAGGCCAGTCCTGTCAACACACAAATAAACTGTCAATTCAATATAAATGTAAAAGAATATTAATAAACAGTAATAAAATAACACAGGATTCTATGTAATTTCCAGGGCATTGGTACATGGTACAGGCAACTGTAAGGCAAAGCGATGGTGCAAATAAAGCTTTGCTGTCTAAATTGTACAACAGTTGGTCTTACGTCACTGATAATTTGGAAGAAGCATTATCACAGTCAATTTCCTCACCCAAATTTCAAGGAAATGGTTCTGTTAAGGGACTGAGAGGTTAGCTGCCTGGAGGGGAAAGTCAGATTGCCCCAATTTCTGTCCTTCCCCAAACCTCATCACAATTCTCTACTGCAGCTGTGCGGGTGTAAAAGCCTCCTTCTCACTCTTTTTCCTTCTCTATACCTCTTTCTTTCTCTCTAATTTGTGCTTGGTTAAGAGGCCAGGGGTGGTATAGGGTGAACCATTTCTTTTAAATGCTTTTAAAAATCCTTCCGCCTTTCGTAGCCATAGGGAGTCTTTTAAAAGCTGTAATTTAAGCACAAACTATATTTAGACAACCATAAAACATTTACAAATATAAAGCAGGAAGTCTGAAAAGAAAAATAGTGTCTTGTTTAAATGTTACCTTATCACTGAAAGCAGGTCCGATAATCATGAATAGCCTATATATAACTAAAGCCCTGTTCACACCTAGAACGACAATTATGAAGATAACGATATTTGCGTCCACACTAGCGAACGATATCATCCGTTTAAACGCACCGCACGTGCGTCTGCCGCCGCTTCAAATTCTACAGCTTGTGATAGCAGGATGGATTCTGATTGGCTGCCAATTGTTTTATCGTTCATCAGCTAGAAAAAAAAATTGTTCTCAAAATGATTGAAAAAAAAACGTTAAGTGCTAGAATGCAGCACTTTATAATGCAGCTAACATCAAAGAGTATCAAATAAAGGCTCATTCACACCAAGCACGATACGTATAAAAATAATGATAAAGATATAGTTCTAAAAATCGTTCTCGTGTAAAGGCCTGTTCAAACCGGGACGAATATCGCCCACGAATATCACCGACGTTTAACGCGCCGTGACTAAACAAAGGGCGCCAATGTGAGTGTACACACCGACGCGCAAAACGCCAGGCGTA
>JAUCMS010000048.1:2449074-2469346 GCA_032357445.1 Enteromius radiatus
AAGCACAGCGCCACCTTGTGTACAGAGGTATTTCTGTAAGCGTCATGCGAGATTCGCCAGTGAAAATCGCATGGGTATCCTGGCAAAAAAGGTCTCGAAAAACGCTAACGAAATGCGCGTGCGATATTCGTCCCGGTGTGTACAGGTCTTTAAGCTAAGTCAACACCAAGCTGGATAATACAAACATTGACAGCCAATCAGAATCCATCCTGCTATAAGGAGCTCGAGAATTTAGCACGTGCGCTTAGAATAGACTATATCGTTCACTGGTGTGAACGTTAATATCGTTATCTTAGTTATCTTCATAGTTATCGTTCTTGTTATCGTTCTATACATAACATATTGGCTGTTTATTAGTACTTACAAAGCACACATTTTGCCTGACCATATTCCACTAATCATACCTAATACCTAGTCAAAAGTCGTAGTTATTAGTTTGTTAATAGCAAGAATTGGACCTTAAAGTGTGACCAATAACAGTTTCATTTTTAACGTGAACAGGCAAAGTGCCTTTTGCCGGAAACTTGTTGCGAAGCATCTGAAGACAGCGTAACTCAAGACTAATTCTAACAAATAAAAGGAAAAACAACCAAATTTTTGTGGGCAAGTTTAGACATAGTACCTTAGTAAAAATCCACTGACATGTGAACTTGATAGCGTTGCTAAAACATGACCCCACAACCCCCGGCAATGAGGAACCACACAAATTCCACAGATAGAAGTGAAGAATTCACTGCGCTTTATCTACTCTCAGTTTGTTTCTCTCAAATCTGCTGAGTGCGCATGGACTTTCCATGTGCTGAACCATCATTTAATGGTCATACATGTTGAAAGCATGTAATTTAAGCAGTCTCTAAACAACCTGGAGACAGGCAAGTTTTTTGCACAACAGTCAAGATTGTCAAGATTGTTTATTGTGGAGCAGTGGAACCTCTCAGCGATGACAAACTGGCCTCGAGTCTACTTAGAGGGACGGAGGTGGAAGAAAAACACCCGGGTGTCTCAGGTTCAGCAGGAGTCAAGGGTTAAAGGTTAAAGCCTAAATCAACAAAACAGACCCTTTGGGCCAAAGTAAACACACACACTCCCAAACCAAAACTCCATAGACAGCCAATGTTTTCCCCCTTTTAATAGATCGATTCTGTATAACCCACACATAATTACTATAAAAATCATTCTAAAGTTCTAGAGGTTTTTAAAAATAAGTCTCATATGTGTACCAAGACTACATTTATGTATTTTTTTATATTCCTGCATTTTAAAATACATTTTCTAAATTAATATGGAATGAAAAAGCTGATTTTGCTTATTTGCTGCTTTAGAGACATTGCTTTCTTATTATCAAAGTTGAAAACAGCACCTTAATAGTTTTGTGGAAAACTTTAATTCCTTTTAATACCTTTAATGTCTTAAAAAAAATCTTACTGACCCCAAACTCTTGACACATAAAATGTGTGCATAAAAATGTATTTAAAAAGTCTACATTAAAAAATCCTAGAAATATTATAAACTCTCATAACCCACTTTTGTAACCACATTTCATAATATGCTGTCAGTATTTTATAAGAGGTGGAGGAGTTAAGTGCAAACAAGACGGCTCAGGTCGCTGATGTAATACATAAGTACATATTAGCAGCTGAAACATAAGCATACAGAGTCAAAGCCAAGTCTTGAAAGAAACAGCCAAAACATCATTATTTTCTCAACAAACAACCCAACTATCATTCTATCATTAGACCTTGCTCCATAATTGCGGCAGCTCTAAAAGCTAAATTAATCTGAAACCCGCCTGGGAAAAAAAAAAATCTGTCATTATTTACTCATCAACATTTTCAACTTGAACTATGAAGCACACAAAAGGAGAGTTTTAATTGAGGGATTAAAATTGGTCGAACTGTTCCTTTAAGATAAATGTGACTGCACTATTGAGGTACTACGCTAATTAATCTTTGCTTGTAATATTACTACAACAATCACACGCACATCTCATTTTAACAAAAGCCCAAATCAAAGAAGGTTTTCCTGAAAGACATTCCTAAAGCCTGGGCGTATTTTACAGCATCCACCTGCATGTAGTGAAACGTGAAAATGGGAGTCCTTTCAGAAACCCACTCAAATGTCTTAAGAATTACCACTGTAGCCACATGTGTTCCATATAAAACAAAGGTCTCTCTTTCCAAGCCTCATCATGTTGTGCAAATTTCTGACGTTTTTATGATACCTTCCTGACAGATATATGCCTCTCATCAGCTGACAAACAAAAACAACTGGGAATTATTTGACCTTAAGCAACAGACACACCTTTACACATTCAAACATTCTGCTATGTTTTAAACAATACAGAAGAACTATTGTTTTGAACACCTACATTTATAATATCAGATATCCAACATTTTGGGATATAATAAGACCAAACAGAAATTAAAGAAACGCCATAAACAAACTTAGATTTTCACAGCATGCGCTTCTGTAGGTCAATAGGTCAGTGGGGAAAAACTATTAACAGTATGTTATGCTGAAACAAAACACAGAGACCCAGAGCCAGCGAGAAGCCTTTGGGGAAAATCCAGAAGAAAAGAACCGACATGTCAGTGCAAGACGGTGGTTTGAAGAGAATTGGAGTGCCTGGCATCATGCCATCTCCATAGGGTTTCTGAGGATAACCTCTTTGTTAGCAGCCAAATCTTTCTCCTTGGGGCATCCGGATGATGTCAGCAACTCCTGACACTCACCAGCCCAGCCGGCATCAAGGGCAAAGCATCATGCATTTCCAAAAGACTTTCTTCATTTGGATGACTGTTTACTACTGACTCAGCAATCCATAGAAATACAGCCAAGAGCACTTCCTACCATCCTGCTTTTTTGGCTTGGCGTTTTATTTTCAGTGCTACCCTGATCCAAACATCCTGGCTGCATGGGTCTCATTGTCTATCTGTGGCATGCCTTTGTCAAGAGAAAAATTACAAACAAGAAATTCCAGTCTGTTACATAGACATTTTCTGGCACATTAAAGTAGGCCACAACTAGAGATAATAAATGAGCATGCCAGAGGAAATCGGACTAGGGTAAATATTTACCCGCAAAACCCTCCAGAGATCTGCATGCTTTGGGGTTGTATACACAAGTGATTACACTGAAAAGGAAGACTGTTTAGTGGGAAAATTATGTTGATGGAAGATGTTCATTCAGAAAGAGTGTAAGGCATCTAAGGTAGACCATTAGTGTCTCTCTAAGCCTAGGGAGGTGAAATACTACTATTCAAATAGTTCCAGCTTGTTCCACCTGAAAGCGAAACAACTAGGCAATATTACTATGGAAGACAACTGCACTGAAAAGTTTGATGCACTGCAGGAACAACAATGAACTTGAAGTAAAGGAACTTCAAGAGCAAGTTCTTTTGTCTCCTGATTTCTGTAGAGATAGGAAACAGCTGTCAAGAGGTTCTAGATCTAAAGGTGACAGGAAAACCGGTGGTTTGAATCAGAACCAGGTACGTCAGGGTTTCTGGTGTCAGTCATGCTCATGCTTGTGCCTACAGGCAAGAAATCTAAACCAAACGGCTCCACAGGTGGTGCGTTGCAACTGACCCTGACCTTATACGCTCTGTCAACTCTAAGCTTGTGTGTCCTTTTCTTTCACATGTTTAGACTGGGTCATGAGGATAACCCAAACTGAATAATTGGTGCTGATTAACAAGGGTGCCTAGGATGGGTACGAAAATCTGTTCCTTTCCTCCTTAAATTTAGGCTACATGGTGGCTTAGATTTGTGCATGATTCAGAATTGAACTGAAAATACCTTTTACATTCCGATTCTTTTCCTGAATATGAACAAACCTACTGAAATTCAAAGACAGGTGGATGGACGGATGAATGCATAGAACGATGGACAGATGGATGGGTAGAAGCATAGGTTGATGGAAGGATGGCTGGTTGAATGGAAAGAAAGAAAGATAGAAACATAGAAGGGTAAATAGATGGACAGTTCAACATAGTCGCATGACCAATTCGTACGTATTTTATGAGGTGGCTAATTCGTAGGAATTCGTACGATTTTGTACAATTTGTCTACACCCCAGGGATGGGTCGGTTTAGGGGTGGGGTTAGGAGTAGGTCATTTGTACAAATTCATACGAATAGTCAAAAACTCGACCATATTGAAGTCATATGAATTAGCCACCTATATGTATAAATTACTGTGAGATCGAGCTGGACAGTTAGATGTATAGACAGAATGACTGATGGAAGAATGATGGATAGATGTTTAGAACAGTAGATAGATGGATAGATGAAAGATAGATGCACAAAGCAGTAGATAGATGGATAGATATGCATAGAATGATTGATGGATGGATGGATGACATACAGGCATAGAACAGTAGATAGACAGATGAGTGAGTGAGTGGATGGATGGAAAGATAGATGCATAAAATGATAGATATATTGTAGCTGTATAGTTACTGTAGATGAATGGATGGATGGATATGTGAATAGTATAGTATGTAAATGGATGGAATGAATTGATGGATGGATGGAAGGATTCATAAAATGATAGATAGGTAGGTAGATATAGGTGCATATGAGAATGGATGAATGGACAGATGGGCAATTGATGGATGGTTGCATAGAACAGTGGATGGATGGGTGGGTGGATGGAAAGACAGACAAACAGACAGATAGATAGATAGATCATAATTTTAAAATTTTGCCCAAGCCTGTGGACTGTACATTAGTCATGTTATTGTGTTGACGGAGTTGTTTTGGCAAGTCTTCATGGATCTTATGATGTGTGAGCAATGCCTTAAAGAAGGACATCAGCTTTTCTTTCCTCAGGGGGGGTCAACTAATGCAGTTGTAGCTATCTGGATCCTTCCATTTTCCCCTCTGTCAGCAAACAGAGGGTTTGTTATCCTGCTCAGCGTGCCAGATGACTTGCCCCTGCCTGCATAATCTCCTGCTTCGGCTTTGTCAACATTCAAGAACAAATTGACAGCACATGCTCCGCATCAGCGCTGCCTCTCTATTTTCAAGCATGTACACAGTTTGTCTTTAAAAACGTCTGGAGCTGGTTTGATTGCAGGTGCCATTCCTGTTTGATTGGCAAAGTGGGTCAAGGCAAACATACAATAAAATTAAGCTGCTCTTTATAGCCAGATGCTTTGACAGCATGAAATGTTTCGTTTTCAATTTGCGGTAATGCTTTGTGTGTCTGTCAGCATTCTAAAAGAAAGACAAAGACAGCGTTCAGTTGTTCTCTACTCTGGTACAACTACTCATTTCAGCTCTTATTCACAGATACATAGATATTTTCCCTGGCAAAATCTCTGTATGGATCTTTGCCAACTGGGTTAAAACAGGCATCTGTATAGTTCTTCTGTCTGCTTCCTCTAAGCCTTACAAGCCCTCTCTTTCTTTGTTCAGAACAAAGTTCTTACAGCAAGATTTCAGTTCTTCAAACATCAGCAGGAAGTGTACACTATAAAGACTACATCACAATTATACATATTTTATTTTTTTCTGAAATCAGTTCAACATAAAGAACTGGGTGTATTCAACAAAATTGAGCTATATGGATTAAATGACATGACAGTAATTAATTCAAAAAGGGTCTGCTTTTGAATGTAATGTTTAAGTGCAATGTGTAGATGCCTTCATTTGGTTGCTTCTGAAGGCACAATGCTTAATATTCTAGAAAAACTTGACTGGGAGGTTAAATTTTGAGAAAATGAATCTATTAATTAAAATTGTAATGTTCTATATTTTTTTCTCAGTCTGTCCTTCCATATATATTTCATTTAATATTTCATTGATCATTGCTAACGTTGACTAAGATTTGTTTTAGACAGTATGTCACTGTGTTTCGGAAGCCTGTTTGAAACAGTTTAGGCACCATCATACATAAAATGCTGCCATTCACTAACTAGGCAGCAATGCAGTTGCCTTTACAGACACCTTCAATGACTCACTGACCCACATTCTTGAAAAAATCCAACCTTAGGTACCACCCCTTAAACAACTGCAAGCATAGTGAACATGAACTACACAAAGCAGGTTTGCTCTTTCAAAACAAATATCTTATAAAATGATACTACGATAAAATCTTATCATATTTCACTCATGTATATATAATTGTATTTCCTACTTCATACACAGGTTTTGTTTATTCTAGTAGCATATATTGTGTTGATACCTGTGTAACAGGTGAATGGCAACGAATTGATGGCAATAAATCAAGTTGCATGCAAATTTTAAATTCATCACCTGTTAATATTTTCATATTTTATAGTCCTATATCAGACATTGAAAAAGATGCCTGTTTGCATGAAGTGAAATGACTTACAATTAAAATTCGTTTGCATTCTTTGTGTATGCAAAACAAGTCTAAATTGGCTACTTCAGTGGATCTTTAGCTCGTTCATGTTAAAGTCAGGCTAATTTTCTGTTATTTCCGAGTTGCTTACAGTATTTTTAAATGCACTTACCGCTGCTGGTTTGTACCTGTGGCTGTTTCCGTCTGGTACCGGTAGAGAATGAATGCACACTAAGCAGTATAAGACTGCAGCGAGAAGCTGTGCAGATCGCATCATCCTGATCTGATTCAGAGCCGCACGCACCACCTGCGCGCGGGGCACTTTACTATACGATCGCGAGGAAGGCGGGGAGAGAGCGCGCGCCTGTCTGTAGAGCTTTAACTCTGACTAAGTGCAGACTAGCCGAGGGATTTTATACTCTCTGATTTCTTTGTTCTCTTTTCTTCAAATTACACTTTTCTTTCAGGGGCTGGAGTGGCAAGTTCACCGGCAATCACGTGATCCAGCCCTCCGCCGGGAGAGGGGAGACGGTGGGTAGAGAGTAGGATTGGTTTTCAGTGATGATGTGGGTTAGTAGGAGAGGTTTAGATAGTGAATGTCATGTCTAACAGCTGGATACGGTAATGATACATTCTGTCAGTAGCTGTATTGACGAAGTGTCTGCCTGCAAGTGTTTATAATTTATTTGTGATTTTGTGCCAGTTTTTTGAAGTGCACCTGTTTCATTTAACCCTGCTGTTGTTTTGTATACTATTTAATCATTTAATTATTCAACTTGCTCACCAGTGGATCCTCTGCAGTGAATGGGTGCCGTCAGAATGAGAGTCCAAACAGCTGATTAAAACACATCAACTTTTCAACTTTTTTTATGGGAGAAAATAATACTATGGATGAAGAACTTGTATAGCCACAAAGCAACAGTTTTAATGATGAATTAGTTTTTTTTACAAACACACAGATTGATGAGCTGAAGTGTGAATTAATTGTGTATTATTGTGATGTTTTTGTCAGCTATGCCTCTGACGGCACCCATTCACTAGAGGACCAACTGGGTGAGTAAGTGATGTATTGCTACATATATCCAAATTTATTCCAATGAAGAAACAAACTCAACTGGATGGACAGAGAAAGAGTCCATTTTTTTATTTTAGTGTGAACTTTAAGAGGTTAAATTTTAACACATAAAGCATTCAAGTCCCAATGGTTAAATGCATCAGATGAGAAACACTACTTGAGATGCACAATGCAAAGTTTACCTGAGTAAGAATACAGACTGACTTTTTTTTTTGAGGTTGAAACAAAGACGTGTTCTTGATTTGGCACCGGTCAAAAACAGCCATGCTTGATTTATCCACCTGACCTAAAAGCACCTGACAATGAGAAGACACATTTCTCAGATGCCTCTGGTTAAAGCGCATGAACGGTATCATTAGTGTTCAGTCCATTGTTGAGGAAATTGCTCGGGAAGCATCTGTAAATTAAAGGGCCTTTGCTGATCTCTCGTGAATCTCTTTGTCAGCTAAGGAAGCTGTAGTTTAAGAAGTGGTCCTACAGTACATCCAATATCTACACACTCTAAAAAAACATCAGGAAAAGTTGGAACAGTATTAATATGGAATGGAATTTTCCATATAGATTTTTTGTAATAGTTTTACATGCATTTTGATTTTGCACTGCATTTCTTTGTGTTTTAGCATTAAAAGAAATGTCCATAAAATGAATGGATTAAAATGAATAAGAATAAAGGAGTCTGTGTGTGCATATACATACAGTAATGTCATTCTGATTTATTAGATCTTTGATGTCTAGACAGCTCTCGTCTGACTCATTTTGACTGACTCAAGCATTCTTGTTTGTTGTGTACCACTGAAAACTATTGAGCTTGATTTTTTTCTCATACTTGGCAGTTTTTCATTTTGTTTTAATATAATCACTATCACAGCTGAGTAGGATGGGGAAAATGCTGAAACTATATCTATTTCCCGTATTAGACCTCTTGCCAAATGAGTCAGACACTTCTTTGTCACTGCAACAAAGAGCCTTGTTTAATTTTGCTCCACGCATTTGGATGGAAACCAAGACAAATTTGCTATACGCAGCAGTTTTTCTAAAAGTAGGCTGATGATGATTTTCTAAGGGATATGCATGTTTCTGATATAAAAAAAAAAAAGATTTAAAGACTAATTTTCAATTCTAAACATCACTGGAAATAATCACAAAAGCTTTTTCTTTTATTTCAATTTGTCCATTGAGTATTTCAAGCAATTTCAGAGAGCTTGAAACGTAGGTGTTACTTTTACTCTCAAAATATATTTTTCCTATCTCCTGCTGCAGCTGTATTTTCCCTCCATCTCCAAATCGATCAGAGCCATTCATTTATTTTTTAAGATGTAGCTTCTAGGCTGTCAAATGAAATCTTACATAAAACATGAACTGTCCAATCCTTCTAAAACATTTTAGCACCATCCTGTGGATAAACATCCAAACATCCTTCATCTAGAACTCTGTATCCTGGACCCCGATAATCCTATACTCTCAAATAAAAAGGTTATTTATTGTGGTTCCATGGAGTACCTTTAACATCCTTGGAACCTTAAAGGCCAATTCACACCGCACAGACAAACTCCAACAAACAAGTTGGCTCAAGTTGGCGGTTGGATTTAGAATCTTATGAAAAATAACAGTCATGTTCACACTGCACCAACAAACACCAACCCACTCTCACTGACTGGGAAAAAAAATGAATGATCCTATATCCACAATCCAAATTTTACTCTTATTAATGTATTTGTGTGTAATTATTCCAATGAAAAGACGGTGGCTGTGGGTGAAGCCGTGGTTGCTGTCATTTGAATGAAAATAAACTCCAACCAATGCCTGACACTGATCCAACAGACTAGTTTGTTGGCTTTTGTCTGTGTGGTGTGAATTGGCCTAAAAAGGCTCTTAAAAGTTGACAGTTATGTTCTTCAAATGAAGGAAAAATGGTTCTGAAACAATGCACTGAAAGGTAAACCCAAATGATTATTCTATGGCATCACTGCCCTTTAGGTGACTTTATTCCTGAGTGTAGCCACTTTTCTCAAACTAAACGCAACAGAGGGACCAGCCACAACAAAGCCATGAGACACATGTATAATAAATTATGTCATCAGACAGCTGCATGTTAGAAAACAAAAGAAGATTGTCCAGACTTCCTTTAAAAACCATCAATCCTCCTCACTTTAGTGGAGAGAACCACAATGAGGCGGATTCATCTCAAATAACAGGGTTACTTGTAAAACCACAGTAGATGGGGTCAGGGGGTAAAAGCATATTTTATTTGTCTTGGCAACACACATTTTTAAAAATAAAGATGTCAAAAGCAGGTTCTCATAGCAATGCCATAGAAGAACATTTTTTGTTTTGCCCCAAGAACATTACATACAAGGTAGCGAATTCATACGAATTATTTTTGCTAAATCATTCATGTTTTATGAGTTGTGTAATTCATATGAATTTGTATGAATATCCTATAACCTTGCACCTAAGCCTACTCATCACTGGGTTCCAGGCAAATCGTACAAATTGGGTTGTATGTATTAGCCTCCTTGTAAAATATGTGCAAGTTGGTCATCAGATAGTGTCGATAAATAACGAGGAACTGTTTGAGGTGGTCACTCGTGTTGTAACTAAATTAAACATTGTTTGGCTGGCCGAGAAACAAGCCGAGCCACACAAAAGCATGCTCGATGAACATTTTCTGTGTTCTCAGCCGCCACCTGCACACACTCTTTAAACTGAGAGTTTAAAGAGTGTGTGAGAAAAAGATTTTGATCCCGAAAATGAAGATATAGATTGGTCTGAAATATGTAACAATTTGTTCTCTAAATGTACTTCTTTGGGCATCCATGTTCCATTAACAGAGTCTATCTTACACCTTTATGTCTGAAAAAGGTTTACAGAAACTGTGGAGAGGCATCTTTGGCTGACCCTGTCGGAAATGAAAGACCGCGACACCTTATGGACACCTTTCTGGCGCTGCATTAATAATTTCTCTTGACTTTCTTTCATATTTAGCCCCTAGCCTGATTGTATTAATTTGTTTAGTTGTTTGTACATTTACCATTATTTCTTACTGTATAGCTGAGACTGTATGTGTATGTGCATGTGCATTAAAATAACCAACGATTAATTGAAGCAAAATAAAATTAAGTTCTTTATTGCCATTGATTTAGTTCCATTGTACAATTGGTTCTTTACAGTGGAGTTAAAATGTTCTTCACAATAAAAAAATGGTTCTTTTCAGAACTATACAGTGAAAGGTTCTTTGAGGAACCATAAAAGTTTGGTAAGGTTCTCTGGATGTTAAAGGTTCTTTAAGGAACCAAAGATACCAATAAAACCCCATTTTTTTAGAGAGAGAGCAGGTGTGCAGACCTGGAGAGATCAGAAAAAGCAGAAGGACAGATAGTGAATTCACTTCTGTTTGCACTGTCAGCTCAGTGTGAACGCACTATACCATGTCAATAGACGCTACCACATCTACTAAAGGTACGTCCATCTGAACAGCACCTAATATTTACCTCAGGCTTACTCACACTTTGCTGCGACTGCCGTTTTGTGAGCTTAATACAGAGAGCTGTAAAGTTAAGTTCCTCCTTGCTGTAAAATCTTTGCTACTGAACATTCAAAGCACGTTTACAACGGGGTGCATCAAAGTAAGCAAATCTTTGGAGACTTGATGTTTTGGCCGTAAACATAGGCATGTCTACTCTCTCTCTCTCTCATCTGCACACCTGCAAAAATCAAAGTCAGCATCTGCAAAGGGGTCATTAGGGAGGAGATCTTTAGGCTTCCCATCACTGCAGTAAGCTGTGGCTGAATCACATAATCACTGACACCCAGCCACATTGATCCATTTAAGAGAGTGACTGTCTAATGATACAAATCACGCCATTGTACACACTCCTACGGCTTTCCCAAAGTCATAAACATTCAAACGTATCAAGGACATTTCCAACATCAACCACTAGCTCATAATGTAACCCGAGCCTGTAATGTTTAGAAGTAAATGGAATACAAATGTGCCTTTTGACATACAACACTTAAACTCTCTTTTACAAGGTGTCTGGTAACACTTATTGTTTCGCCCTTCCATGAATTATAGTTCTTTTTTATTCCTCCGAAAATAAGTCAGGTTGAGTCCAACTAAATGCATTGTGAGAGACAGCTTTGGGTCCTTGCCAGGAAAGAAATGCACGTTTTTTTGGTAAAAGATTTGAAGAGGTCTGATGGGAGATCTGCAAATGATTTGTGTATCATAAAACACATGATCTGAATTCATACCTTTTCCAGCTGGTTCTGTTCCACGAGTGATTATAGGGTGTCAGTGCAAGACCTGAAATGACACTAAAGCGCATATTAAACATACTAAACATACAAAATCTGTCACTGGGGTGGTACCTTTTCAAAAGGTACACTTTTTTTACCTATTAGGTTAAAATATGTACACTTTAAGTACTAATATGTTCCTTTAAGTATCAAAATGGACCCTTTAGGTACAAACATGCACCTTTATCTCTGTTAGGGCATGCTGTCATAAAATGCATTGTGAGAGACAGGAAAGAAATGCTAGTTGTCACACTTTTAAACTTTTCAATGCATTTTCAATTAACAGTATCTTTAATCTTCCTGGCAGTAAAATACAAAATAGTACAAAATAGCTAGTAATAATAAGAGTTCAAAAAGTGTGACAACTAGCCCTGGTCTTCTCGATACTGCACATCTGAGATAAAGTTCATACATTTTCTCTGCTTATATGCATTAAATTTAGATTTCCCCGGGTGAAATTCTTCCCTAGAGAGTTTGAGCTTATTTAAGTAATTATCCCTTAGACAAGGCTCAAAGCAGAAAGTCTGGCTCAGTGACTCGTTGTAGTTTTCCTGCTAAATTAGTATTTTATCACCAAAAAAACACCCACAGCATTGTGAAATTTGATTACAGAGTAGAATGAACTTGTGTCTGCGGTTATAGGTGGGTTAAATGGGTGTTACTGATTGAGACAAGTTCTTTGTTTCAGTGCCAAATGTTTAAAGCTTTTATATTTTGGGAGTGCAACTATTTAAAATTCAGTGGTTTGTAACAGGTGGGTATCACTAATGACGCTTATGGAGAGAAAGTTAACAGTGGAAAAAGATCATACAACCAAAACTACCTGAAGCCTCCCTTTTCTTCCTCTGTGCCCCATGGGACTTTTCAATAATAAGGAATCCTGTGAAGAAATTACAATGCTTGAACCCTCACATCCCACCAGGATCATGAACCTTTGGGGTAGGAATGGCATTCAGAAGCCTCTAATGAGCAACAAAAGGCTCTCCTAGCGAATGCATAAGTGTGTATAGTTCATATTTGTTGTGCATGTCATGCAGCAAATAATAATCTAGCACTCTTTATGCTTTACATTTAACAGGTATAGTATATATTTGATCCGAATGTGTGTGCCAGTCAAACAACAGGGGTCCATATAGGTTCCTACCAGCATGCAGCTGTTAATGATGTGTTTATTTGCGAAAACTACGTTGATTAAGAACAATAAAGCTAAGATTTCCATCACGAAGACAAGGAGGTTCAAAACAAGCTTCTTTTGTGCTGTTGTCAGCCTCTTTCTCGGGTGCGGGGCCCCTTCAGTCTGATAAAATGCAAGCCAGACTCCTCAAACACTCCACCATGGAAGCAGCATCAACCAGACCCCTGAGGCTCTATTAAACGTCACTCAGTGGAAACATGAAAGAAAGCCCCATGGAAATGAATCATAGCCTCTACCCTGATCCCTCCATCCCATGTGCCTGTGACCACAAGAAAGAGCCTGGCGGAGAAGGAGTGGAGGTTATAAAACACACGCTGGCTTTGTGCAGCATGTCATGTAGCAGTGATGAATACTTTTGAATACTTAAAATAAACCTCTTTAGAAAAAGCTTCATTTATAAAGACATAATGCAAGCATAAACTATAATACTTTGCAGCCATTCGTTATATTATTACTGAACTCATAAAAGGTAATTGAAAGGATAACTGTGATGCAATATCCACCAGATTGGTGTAATATGTAATTTTAAAGTAACGATTCAGATATGCATTGCTCAGAATCATTTCCATAATTTGTGTATTAAGCATGCAAAATGTAAAATGTCTGTATGCAAAAAATAGCTTTCATATACCATGCATCCATACAAGAAATGTGTTTCTGAGTGAGTTTGTTGTTTCCTGAACAACCTGAAAGCTTGGTAGTGTGTGATCCTCAGTAGTTTAGATACAGTTGATACAGTTTTTTTTTTCTTCTGTAACTTTCTAAAATTTGGCAAGCGTATGATGCCTATTGTTTTAAACCCTGTTGAAACTTTATTGCACGTTGCCATAAGCTTCTATCATAATATTCCAAAGTATTTAAAACTTCTGTCCACCTATAAACAATAAATGCTGACAAAACCAAAAGTCACTGTGGCCAGATAATTCCCAGTTCCCTTTGGTTTCTCAGGTCTGGGATCTTTTATTTTTAACTGCATTTTAGACCTTGTGAATCATTCCGGAATTCACCAGGGACGCCTGTGGAGATCAGATGCACAGACCGCCTCATCACGGACCATATGGACACAGTATTCCTATTGAGCCCTAATGGTTCTTTAAGTTCAATCTCATATAAAGTCACTAATATAGAGGTGCAACAGACCACCTATCATGGTGAAATAAGGCAGAACCTACAAAGCCTAATGCACTGTGAATCACTGCCTGCCATTTGAGATTGGGATGTGAATCATGCCAATTTAAGTAAATTTGAGCTCCCCCACACCACACACTAAGCAGAAATTATCAGGGCAGCTGTAACCGCAGCACAATTTTGGGCATTATTTGTGCTGTTTTTATCAACATGTTTATGTCCCTGCAAAGCATTTTAGTCAAATTACACTTTTCCATTTCAGATCACAATTTCTTCTCAGACAAAAACAAGATTGAGATGCCATGTGTGATTTAAGAATTTAAAGGGATAGTTCAGCTAAAAATGATAACTTCTCACCCTTAAGGGAAAATACGAAAATTAGAGGGCTACTCTGGGAAAAGGGTTAACTTCCCATAAAACACAAATAGCTAATATTCTTCCAGTTATTTACAACTGATAAATAAAACAATAAAATTCTTAAGATTTCTTGAAACAATAAAATAATCTCATATAAAATCAAAAAGCAGATGTTGATGTTGAATAGATTTAAAACAGATCCCCCAGCTAAATAATGTCTCTATTTTGTGCAAAACTTTCTTTTTGAAAATTTTGACAGTTCAAAAGGCACTGAGTTTACAGCGGTGCTTCTAATACTGATACTGTAGTGCCATCTAGTGGGAGTGCGTTTGACATAAGATGATTTAGCGCAGTCAAATGTCTTTCCGTTTAGCAAAAATGTTCGTTTATTAAATTAGAAGGAATGCTGTCAGATTTGCAAACAGATTAACTTAGAAAACGAAACGAAATGAAAGACTTAGCCTAAATCATTCTAACGTTACATGAAATCTGGCATAACCTCACGCGCATCTTATAAGAGAGAATGTTCTGGTAGCTAAGAACATTTTAGAAATCTCATTTGGGTAAGTGGAACGGTTACGTATAATACAAACATATAAAAATAACTTATGCAACACGTCAAAAAGAAAACATGATAAAATAAAATTCGCTGCGCTTTTCTAGAAAACTCACGCGCGCATGCGCCACGAATGCATAACCACACAAGGTCAAAGGCACGTGCGTCTACCGGCTGTCATTCAGTGCGTGGATAGAGTGGATTTAACTACCTTCACGCTTGTTTGCGACTTTATAATAATAACTGGGGATTGATTGCGGTTACGATATACTTTTGGAATGGCAAGAGGAAGTCGCAGTCGTCCTTCACCGGCACCAGCGAGGTATCTCAGACGCTTTGGTTGATATTTTGTAACGCTCTGTAAACCTGCGGTAGCGTGATGCAAGCTAACTTTTTGATTAAATGTAACTTAGGGGTAAAGATATGACATCAGTACTCAAGAAATCACTATACTGCTCACAAAAATATTAGACTGGATGCTTAATTGTTTTTGTATTCCTTTTCCGTATCCCAAATACATCTAGAGCAGTAGGTGAAAGGTCAAACCAAAAACATGATATTCTAAGTAGAAAACCTTTAATAGCTACTTAGAATTTATTTATTTAAATGTATCTATTTACACTTAATGTCTGTCATTTGATAGCTTATGACGCAAACGGTTTAAGACTTTATCTTCTTTCCATCTGAAGTTGCCAAAAGCAGCTCAAAGACATGTCTGCATCACTTGGTACTAATTCAGGTTAATGTGACATATATTCTTTATATCCTGTTTTTATATATGCCAAGATGAGTTGTGCTACTTTTATGGTGTTTTATACTAGTTTTATACTTAGTTATTCTATAACATGTTTCACTTTGTTTTGTTCTCAGTGCTCCTGCCCCATCCTATGCTCCAGCCCCAGCACCACCTCCTCCGATGGCAATGGCCCCTGCCACGGCCCAGCCCAAGCAGCCAGGTCTCATGGCCCAGATGGCCACCACAGCAGCCGGAGTGGCAGTCGGCTCAGCCGTAGGACACGTGGTTGGCGGTGCCCTCACAGGTGCTTTCAGTGGAGGCAGCAGCTCTGAGGCACCCAAACCAGCGCCCACTTATCAGGTGACACCAGTGTCCTTGATCATTTTTATTAATAGGGATTTTAAAAAGCCTTTATTGAAGAGTTGTAAGCCATGAACCAAACCATTACAAGCTATGATTTTAAACATTACAAATTAAAGATTATGTAGATAGAAATAGTATATATTATATTTTTTGCAAAATATTCACATGCAATATAATATAATTACGTTATTTGACAGTGTACGGAGAGTGATTGTCATTTGCAGTGATTGTTGGGAATGGGTTTTAAAAAAATAAAAATAAATAAAGCTAAAAAGCTCTTGGTGGGATTTGTTTTGATTTTTTGCAGAATCATGGGAAATGTTTTTTTTAAGGAATTCAATTGTTAAACAGGATTTTTTTTAAATAATGCGGATTAACAGTTTCAGCAAAAGTATGCATCATTTATAAACAGCCCCACAGCTCACAGTAGGTTTGTTTAGTTACAGTTAAAAATGAGTTCCTCTACAGAGCAAATTAAGGAGTTTGTTTGCACTATAAAGTAGCAACAGTTCATACTGATCAGATAATAAAAAAGGTGAAATTTTCCATTAAATAAAACCCTGGCATGCATTTATGTGGCGTATTTAGCATGACAGTGGCTACATCCCCTCATCTTTTATTTATGCTTGCAGGAGCCCTCACGACTTCCACCCTCTCAGTCTGGCCCATGTCTCTTTGAGGTGAGGCAGTTTTTGGACTGTGCCACAAATCAGGCTGATCTGAGCTTGTGCGAAGGCTTCAATGAAGCTCTTAAGCAATGCAAACTCTCACATGGTAAGCTTCTCCTCAACACATTAGACATGATTCTTATTTAGGACTGTACTTGCATGCAGCCTGTTACGTGAATCTCACAGACAAAAGAAGTTCCAAATTGGATATTGATTTTGTTTCAAAGTGGTTGAAATTGCCACAAAAATATTTTGTAGGAAATACTCAAGAAGGAGAGATACACATGCGTTAATGTACCATTGCTAATAAAAACCTGTTGTCCTTGGAATGACCTTTTGATGACATTTTGTCCCTTTAGGTGTATCATCTCTGGTGTGATGGAGCACATGGAAGATTTAAACACTAAATGTAGTCAAATATTGGTTCAGAATATCAATATTTCCAGCAGTCAACATGAATTACTTATCTTTATAATTGTGAAATGTGGAACACATTGGTACTTTTGAATGTCTGATCATGTAAATGAGGTTGTACAATTAAAGAGCTGCTATTTATCTTTTTTCTTTGACTGTTATTTAAACATGGCACTTATCGTTTTTATGTCATCACCCTGCTCTGTTGTGTATTTTTTTAGTTGCATTACACTGTTTTAAGTGTCAGTAGAACGGGTCAGTTTTGATATAGCCATGTTTATGATTAACAAGTATCTAACAGAGTTAAAAGACAAAAGCCTGATAACTAAGTTATATCACGCTCTTTCCAAACTAAGTTTGCACAGCAGGTCTTGATTACACAATCTCACTCCTTTTGTCACAAATATTGATAGCATTTTTACCTCACACAATCAAGAAAGAATAGATCATTTGATTTAATATGCAGTATAAAACATTATTTTTTCAAAGTTTAAATATATAGTAACGTTAATTTTCATAAACAATCCTTAGTTCAACCAATTCGAACCCATTCATACTATTGTCGAAAGCTGAAGAGGCGTGAAAGGAATTCGGCATGTTGACCAATCACAAAGCTCGGTGAACAGGCGTCTCTATCTTTCAACCAATCAGAGAAAGCAGTGTATCACAAGGAAGAAGTGCCACGGGTCATTCTCACGCTGGTCAGCAGCAGTAGTAACTGTTATAATGCCGTTCATAAATGTAGAAACCAATTTACCTGCAAGCAAGTTTCCAGAAGACGTGTTGAAAAGACTATGTTCTACTTTGGCAGCAGCTTTGGGGAAACCGGAAGACGTGAGTATTGTAGCATTAGTTATGTAATTGTTCTCTGTACACGTTAAATGTCTTGACCTTGATAACGCAGTGATTAATGTGTTCAGAGGATGAATCTGGTGGTGAAGACTGACCTTCCGATGATGATCGCGGGTTCCAGCTCCCCGTGTTTATTGATGTCCTTGTCTGCCATTGGAGTGACTGATACCGCGGAGAAAAATAAGGAGCATAGTGCCAAAATCTTCCAGTTTCTGACAGGAGAGCTTGGGCTTAGCGATGACCGGTAAATAAATAAAAATGACTGGTTGATCACACTTTGAATGTACTTGTTGTTACTTACCTACCTCATTATTTGGTAACTTGCTTGAAACTTAAAATGCATTGTGTAAAATCTTAAACATTTGAAAGTTAAACCCAAAATATTTACATTGCATTAATGGGCGTGTCTGTTTTATCCAATAAAATGCTTCCTGAAAGAATGTCGCACCCCCTTAATTATAAATCCTACCTGCCACTGTAGCAAATCAGCCTTCATTTTCCTTAGTAGCATTGATACAAAAAGACCACAAAATGGTCTATTATTTGTGATATAAAATATAGCATCTTAATGTCCTGATGTTCTTTTTCTTCTGTGTTGTCTCTTGCAGTATTTTGATATTGTTCTACCCTCTGGAGCCATGGCAGATTGGAAAGAAAGGAACAGTGATGAGCTTCTTATAAGACTTCACATTCTTTGTATGTGATTCCTGTTTGGGATTCAACTAGCTGGACATGAGTTGCTCCTGGCTGATAGGACCATTTTGTTGTTAATAATAAGAATATTTCCTGATCTTCTTGAATAGTAGCCTGTGATTTTAAAGTTATCACTTTACTAAAATAAATATAAAATGCATTTATCATTTTGATAGGAAATCAATATATTTGGTTGAATGTGTCTATTTTTGGACAATTAGTTGCTGAAGTAATATTGTATAGTTAATTGTATAAATTGTTCAGTGTTAGTAACTTTTACTGAGAAAGTGCCATATTCAATCTTAAAAAAATCAGACCATTATGACCAGCTTTCAAAATCCATAGAAATAACCATAACCATGTAGTCAGCTCAAAGAGCGAATTTTGATTTACACAGATCTTATCACAGATGTCAGTTGCATAGCTTGAATAAAGCATTTGTGTAATTCGTTCATCATTGGGATGTTCTGGGTAGCCTTTGCTTCCAGGTGCAGAAGACAAGCAGTTTTCGATCTACAGTATGTTTTATGGTTCAAGAAGAAAAGAACACTCAATTTTCTTGTAATTGTGAAATCATTCTATTTATTAGTGATACTGCAGAAACCAATTCTTCAAAGAATAGTGGATTATTATTAAGAAAAACAAATATGTTTAAGGTTTAATTTAGTGTCTTACTAATGATTCTTTGTAGTAATTTGTAAAATTTACTATCAATTTCTGAAAATCCCATACATTTATTTATTTTTGTGTATAGACAATTTTACCACTAAGAAAGCTTTCAAAAGTTCATTAGTGGAATATTTAACCCTGCTGTTATGCATTCAAAGTTTAACATATGTACGAATATAATTGACTTTTGTTTTGCTTCAGATTGAATGACTTCTCCTAATTTAATGGGGAAAACTTGGTAAACATAAAATTAACATGATAGTATTTTTTCAATGCCCTGTACACATTTTGTCACATTCTCTTCTACGTGTTCTTCAAAGGGACTTTTAGCTGTATAAAACATAAGAAATATATAAAAAAAATTACACACATTTGTTTTGGGTGATATTGAGGTCAATATGCACTATAATTTTATATGTTAAGTATAATAAAAAAAAAAAAAAAAAAAAAAACTAACACAACCATACTTGTAGTATTGCAAGAACCACTGACAGCTCACATTATGGGGGTAGAGGGAATCCTAATCCTCACTAGAGACTGATATTTCCCATGCCATGGGAGAGGGGAAAACCTAATTCTTCTTTATTTCAGAGTGTTGTTAAGTAGTCAACAAAGACATCAATTACCTGAAACTAACTTTTTGCAAAAAAAAAAAAAAAAATCATATTCTGGAGGTTAAATGTCAAATTGACCCCAGTAGATAAAAGGCGTTAGCGGATTTTAGGGTAACAGGAGGGTTAAACTATGTAGGGAGAACCTTTAATTATATATATATATATATATATATATATATATATACACACTACCGTTCAAAGTAGTAAGATATTTAATGGTTTTTAAAGATGTTTCTTATGCTCAAGGCTGCATTTATTAGATAATAAAATTGTGAAATATTATTTCAATTTAAAATAACTGTTTTCTGTGTGAATATATTTTAAAATGTAATTTATTCCTGTGAT
>JAUCMS010000048.1:2475346-2489567 GCA_032357445.1 Enteromius radiatus
TATATATATATATATATATATATATAATGTGTGTGTCATTTCTTTTCTTCGAAACTATTTGAAACTATGTAATGTTGGTCATTTTAAATGTAATGTTGTGTTTTTTCTTCTTCCTTTTGACATTTCAGTCCACCACTTCTGGCAGATGCTGAAAACTTTACTGTTCTCATAAAAAATAACATTCGTTATCCCAAATTTAACTTCAACAAGTATGTTTTTTTTAAGTGTTTTTTTTTTTACTTGTCTGAAAAAAATGCTTAAATTGTCTGCCGGTGTTTTAACTAAATGAAACATGCTCCCTATGTCTTACAGAAGGAATATCCTACCAAATATAAATAGCTCCTACTTGACACAGTGTGTGTTCAGCCGTGAGACAGACCCTGACTGCCCTATCTTCAGACTCAAAGACATTGTTGAAGAGGCACATGAGGATTTTCAGACCATGGCAGTCCATGTTAGAGACATCATTTATGTTTGTCTGACATTGCTGAATTAAATTGGCTAATATTAGAATTTTAATAGCATTTTGTGCTCTTTTTCCCTTTTTTAGGGGGGAGTGATGGGAGTGCAGATCCGGTGGGATTGTGACCTTGACATGCCACAGAGCTGGTGTGTGCCTCGCTACACTTTCCGCAGATTAGACAACAAAGACCCTGAAAATAACGTGGCCCCTGGATACAACTTCAGGTAGGAGTTGTTTGCATCTAGTAAAAGAGGTTTCTGAGAGGAAGTGCAGTTGCATTTTAAATTAATTTGATTAAATTTATACAGATTTGCTAAATATTACAAGGAAAGTGATGGGACAGAGATTAGGACACTTATCAAGGGTTATGGTATTCGCTTTGATGTCTTGGTATTTGGCCAGGTGAGAAACTTTATTCTTTTCCAATGTTATACATTTAATTTAACACATACTAAGTACTTTTGTTTCTAATGCAGGCAGGAAAATTTAATATCATACCAACACTTCTGAATATAGGTGCAGGCTTGGCACTTTTAGGCCTTGTAAGTATGTCTGTTACTCATCTGAACACAATTTTTAAAATTAGAGCTAACATGGAAAACACGAGCTAGCGAAAAACACCTTTTTTGGTGTATATTTTAGTGACATCTCGAACTATTCATATTATAATGATTTTAAAGAGTTATTTTAAAATATAAAAAAATAAAACATTCTTTTAAATTGTAATGTATATTTTTTTTCTTTTTACAATATTACCATTTTATTGTACTTTTTATTAAATATATGCAGACCTGGTGAGTGTAACAGACTTTTGGCCCATTTCAGGTGAATGTTATCTGTGATTGGATTGTCCTGACATTAATGACAAAAAAGCATCATTACAAAGAGCAGAAGTATACATATGTTGATGACTTTGGACTTGTGAGTACCTAAGGCCTCATTGAGCATCCAAATGTTTGCTAAACCTAACTTTTTACCTAACTTAACTTTTTTACTCCCTCTCTTTTGATTTTTAAATTAGTTCTTGTGCCTCATAGTAGTTGTTTTGTTATTAAGAAACTAACATGAGGTATTTCTTTCAATTAGTTATCCAATGAAGAAACATAGAAGATCTTCAGGCTGCTGATTCAACAATAATTATATGCAAATGTCATCATGACGTTAATGTATTTCTCTGGTTACAAAATGAACAAGGTAAAATAGGGAATAAAAAATATTTGGATTAAATTATCTGTGTAATTTTATTCCCTGGCTTTGGGTCACGTGGGTTCTGTTAGCTTCCAAAAGGGCAGGAAGAAGAAACTCTCTGAAAAAAGCAAAAAAAATGCAGATACAAATGTTTTGCATGTCAAGTTGTGGTTTATTAATCATTGGAAGTTTACCGAGGACCTCTAGTGTTGGTGGAGAAGCACTACGAGTAAAGCTTGCATCCAGCAGGGGTCAGTAGAGAACACACACCTCAATGTTCGTAGTTCAGGAGGAAGACCGCAGCGACACTCCAACCCAGTAGGTGGCGGAAATGCACAATAAGCTAGTTTGCCATCTGCCATTAAACTTAAAGAAGAAGAAGACCGCAGCGACCTTTTTCCTCCTCCCGTTTAATGCATGATGGCGGCGGCGTTGAGAGGAAGTCTTGTAACATTGGCCAAGGTGAGTCTTGAAAAACGATTCTGTTCTTTCCTCACAGTAATTTGTTTGTCTGAGGCACGCGGCTAAATACAAAGATTAACTGGGAGACGAACAGCGTGTGACCAGACAAGTTTGGACTGGAACACACTGGGTGTAACATAGAGGGGGAAAAAAGTCAAATGACATCTCACAGAAGAGGTCTATTACAAATTTAGAGATGTAAACAATTTATCTAGACGTCCACTATATCCCTTACACGGTGGGTCCATGTTAAAATTATGGTTCTATTGTAATGCAGTGATACGTCATTGAACACGTTACACGGATTATTATTTACACCCTTTGGATATAACCTGAATGAGCAGAAATGTACTTATTACGTTTTTGTGATTTAATGTCATGAGGACTTTTGAAGACAGAAATCATGTCTTGTGAGGGCTGTCAATAGTTTTGAGAATTGATGCAAGGAGATGTTTTCTCTTTATTAGTTAACTTATTGTTTTAGAAATGTCTATATATTGGCTGATTAATTGGCATGACTGACATATTTTGACCTGTCACCATCTGTAATGCTCTTTTTCAAACCATACAGGTGGTTCACGCAACTATGTATCAACAAGTATCTGTATCTGTGGCACTCCAGAAATAAGAGTCATCTTTATGATATGATTTTTGACCTCTCAGGGCCTGAGTGGTGCCCGGTTGCAGCCGTTGTGTGCCCGCTCTCTGAGTTTGACCTCCAGTCAGAATGTTCCAGAGAGCCCCCCGGCGAGGGCTGACAGCACCTTTAAGGTCACGATGGTCCCTGGAGATGGAGTTGGACCTGAGCTGATGACTGCTGTCAAAGAGGTTTTCAAGGTACTCAGTTTTTTGTTTTTTGTTTTTCCAGACAGTAAACTTGTACCCTGAATATGAGATAATAAGCTGTAACCTTACACCTCTAACCTTTAGCAGCCTTCTCCTTCACCATGTGTTACAGCTCATTCCTCTCTCATACCATATCTGCATCTAACACTGTCCAGGCAGCTGATGTTCCTGTGGAGTTTGAGGAGTTTCACTTGAGCGAGGTGCAGAACATGGCCAGTGAAGAGAAACTGGAAGAGGTATTGTCCTCCATGAAGAACAACAGAGTCGCCATCAAGGGTAACATTCCTCACTGCTGCTGATCATGTCATTATATTTTGGGTGTCAATATAGCATGTTAAATGAATGCAGGCTTATTTACTAATTGATGTACTGACTAATGCTAATTTGCCATATTGTTTTAATTCTCCTTGTGCTTAGGAAAGATTCATACTCCTATGGAGTACAAGGGTGAATTGGCTTCATATGAGATGAGACTCAGGTACTTCTTTATTATTATTATTGCTGCTTTGTGCTGCTCCTGGTTCTCCTGCTAGTTTTTGATAGGTTGTTTTTGTGTTATGTTGTACAGGAGAAAGCTGGACCTTTTTGCCAATGTGGTTCATGTGAACAGCCTGCCTGGATACAACACCCGCCATAATAACCTGGATCTGGTTATCATACGGGAGCAGACAGAGGGAGAATACAGCTCTCTGGAGCATGAGGTATTTGTCGTGCTCGCATCTTTTATTTCTGATTGAGGTACAGACTTCTTATGGTATCTAAAGTATTGATGATCTTCCCCTGTGGGCTGTTGAAAAGATATTTGAGAGAAATCATATATCGGAGATGAATTTCTTGAATTAAACTTTTTCAACACCAATTGATCTTGATGAAATAGTTGATCCTATTAGCATATTGAACTGAAAGAATCAACATCTGGAAGAGGAATTAAATTTAAATCCATTTCTCACACATAGCTGACATATTGCTTTGGAATATAATAAACATCTTATGCAGTTTTAGGATGCTTTTTGCTGTATTTTCTGTTGTTGTTTTTTTTATGCTAGTCCAGTACATAGTACAGGGGTTAGGATAATGTAAGGGTGACATCTTATTTAGCATGATAAAAATTGTCATGGACAGTGTAAACTCCTTTCTACCACTTGTGCTATTAATATAAATAATATGAAAGATTGTGGTGCCTTTCTGAAACCGAATCTGCAGAATAAACAGAATAACTTTTGACGCATTGACACATTTAAGTTTGTTTTGAAAGACCTTGTTTATGCTCAAGTCAGCATTTTTTTTTTTTCTTTTATAAATTTAGTTTGTAGAGCATGAACATTTGTGAAATGTTATTAAAATTACAAATAGCACATAATATTCACATATTCCTGTGAATATTCAGAAGCCATCACTTAAGTCTTCAGCATGACATGATATCCTGTGCTGATTTGGTGCTAAAGAAATATTTTTTATTATCATCAATGACAAAAACTGCTTAATATTTTAGTGAAAATTGTGATGTATTTTTCAGCATGCTTTAATGCTAAAAGTGTTTACTTGAAATAGGATTATTTTGTGACATTATATATATGTTTTTTTTTTATGTCACTTTTGATCAATTGATCATTTTTTTTTATTGCATTAATAAAAGTATTACTTTTGAAAAACTGTAGTGTACATCTTAATTATGAGCACCTCTGTGTTTGTAGAGTGTTTCAGGAGTGGTCGAGTGCCTGAAGATCATCACCAGGGAGAAATCTCGTCGTATCGCTAAATTTGCATTTGACTACGCCACCAAGAAAGGCCGCAGCAAAGTGACCGCTGTCCACAAAGCAAACATTATGTAAGTATGAAGGGATTATTTTGCCATACAGTTTTAAATCTTAACACACAGACTCTCTCATCTCGGATTATCTTTGCAGGAAACTCGGGGATGGTCTTTTCTTGCAGAGCTGTGCTGAAGTGGCTGAACTTTACCCCAAGATTAAATATGAAAACATCATCATTGATAACTGCTGCATGCAGGTATAGTTTCCAGTATTTTATTATGAATGACCAGCAGTAACAATAGCCTATGTATATTTAATTAACATATTATTCTGTGGCCCACAGCTGGTGCAGAATCCTTATCAGTTTGATGTGCTAGTGATGCCAAATCTCTACGGCAACATCATTGATAACCTGGCTGCAGGGTTGGTGGGCGGAGCCGGTGTAGTCCCAGGCGAGAGTTACAGTGCAGAATATGCTGTGTTTGAAACGGTTGGTGTCTGAATCATGTTGTGTTTTGTTTTTTAAATTCCAAAATGAAAACTTAACCATGATTTCTGTCTTCTTGTAATTTCAATCAGGGTGCCAGACATCCCTTTGCTCAGGCTGTCGGGAGGAATATCGCAAACCCTACTGCTATGCTCCTCAGTGCATCCAATATGCTGAGACACCTCAAGTGAGTCTCCCACTGTTATCCAGGATTGATATTACAAATTGTATTTAAGCTTTAAATTATACCTTAAATCACTGTTTTAACAATTTGTTCACATTAAATATGTTATTTGATTTATTTAAGCAATTATAATTTGTTTTCTGAATTTGCCTTTTGGATTACATTTGTTTTACATTTTAATGTCTACACTGGAATAAATTACTTATTTAAAATCTGTACAAATAGAAAACAGACACTTAAATTGCCATTTATTACCTTAACTGGGTTTTTGATCAAATAAATGCAACGTAGGTGAGCGTAAGAGACTTCTTTCAAGGTTTTTTTTTTCTTTTTTTTTTCTGTCAGTCTTGAGTATCACTCAAACATGGTGTCTGAGGCTGTCAAGAAAGTCATCAAGCAGGGCAAGGTAAGAGGTGTGTGTGTGTGTTCAAGTCTGAATGGGAGAGAAAGGTGTAGTGTGTGTGTGTGGTTGATAGAACTCTATGCAGCTTACATACCATACAGAGAACAGTTTGTTGTTGATGGATGTTTATGCATCTACATCTTCCTGGTGGCATTGGTCTTTATCATAATTGGTTGGCTTTCCTTTGTATCTGGCTTGGGATGAATGACCTTAACCACAGCACAGTGAGAGTTTTACCCGTCTAGTTTTGTTTCTGCATTGCACTTTGGTGGAAACCCTCTGTGTTTAATGTGGACAGTTGGGGCTTATTGGTTAGTTCTGCTAACATCATCTTTCCTTATATTTTATGACTGTCATGTCATTTAAAGACCTCATGAAATAATAGTCTTTCATTTTGGTATTGACATGTTTTTTTTGTTTTGTTGTTGTTTTTTAGCCTCCATTAGCCTTTAGTTTATGCAAATAAAAAATAGAACATTTTACAGTAGGTCTCATTTGTCACAAATTAAAACTGATTTACCAATTTACTAGATTTACCATTGACATTTTTAAAATATGTGTCTGTTTATGTTAGTTAATGCACAAACAGCAAAGATTAATCATATCAGTGTTACCATTAATAAAAAAAAGGAGAATGCTTAAGTATTCGCACAACTGAAGCCATTTATGGTTGGCCCTTGCGAATTGAAAGACATGCTATTTATAATGTATAAATTGTGGTGTAACGCACACAGGAACTGAAAGCTGCAAAATACCAAATCTGATTTCATGAGGTCTTGAATTTATTATTACCATACATTTAGTTCACTGAAACAGGTGTTTCTCAGTGTATATGTTCAGCTTCAGCTTTGGCATTTTTAAATTTTCCTCCTAATACAAGCTCAGTAGTGCAGTCAAACTCTAGGCTTCAGGTTTGTGCTTGTCTGATGTAGTCTTCACCTTCCCTTTCTCCACCTTTCCTCCTCTGCCATCACATCCCGTTCTGGGTGTGTGTGTGTGTGTCCCAGGTGAAAACACGAGACCTAGGGGGTTACAGCACCACTGGTGACTTTGTCCGTGCGATTGTGGACAACCTGCGCCATCGGCCTGTTTGAAGATACCTACTATTGTCTATCCTGGATCACACTTTATGTGCTACTTCTGATCTGAATATGTTCAAGCGTTTTTAAAGCAGCCCTGTCATATTTCCATTTCATTTTGTCCTCCTCTTTCTGTCTGGTTACTGATTTCTGTTTGTTTTTTGTTTCTTTTAATGCATCCATGCATTTGGTTTTTTTTTTTTTTAAACCTGAATTAAAAAAAGTTTAAAAGTTTGGGTTTTGTTATGATTTTTATTTTTTTGAAATTGATCAAAACACAGTAAAAATGTGAAATATTATTACAGTGGAAAACACTTCTATAAAAGAATGGCAAAGCTGAATTTCACACGATCCTTCAGAAATAATTCTAATATGCTGATCTGGTGCTTCTGAAACATCATACTCTTGAATGGTAGTATATTTCTGATATTACACTCCAGTTAAATTTGAATTTAGGTTCTAGTTCTATAGATTGCTTTAGTTTCTTATTCCTGCTTTTCTAGAATCTCCATTTGGGGCTGGTCCTTGTCGAATTGCCTTTGTGGTTCCAGGACCTCAGTCAATTTGATTATCAGCAAGTTTGCAAAAGCCATTTGACATATTGAGACTGAAGTGCCAGCATTGTTTTTCCTTTCTTAATGTTACTATTGTAAACAATAATCAAATCTGCTGCTGTCATAACTCAGATGGGCAATTATAGTTTTCATTTCATGATGCAAATGTTATAAGCAGGAAGCTCTGTGCCATTGCTGACTAATTTTGGAAATGATGATTGAATGATATCAAAGGCGAATGATATCAAAGGCAAATGATATCTCTGTCTCTCAGGCATTTATAAGCTTACCTCAGTCATTACGGTACTGATCTAGTTGAGTTCATATTTTACTAAGCTCAGCACCTGCAGTGTATTTTCACTCTTACCTCTTACTTTGTTTGGGAAGATAGAAACCACACATATCAATATACACAGATTTCTCAAGGTTTATTCATGCTTGAAATGAATTGACAAATGTTTTGTCATATGTGAATTTTTTATTCTTCTCAATGCCAAAAAATAAATACGTAAAACCAAAAGGATTGAAAAGTGTCCCTTTGTAATCACTGGTATTAATGTGGATGGTTTGGATTGTTTAAAGATCCTCATTTAGCATTCACAAACTGGACAATTCACAATACTCTTAAATGTGTTGAATGTTGAGAAGCGTGTGTGTGTGTGTGTGAGAGGAAAAACTATATATTTTAGGTGCATTACATATCCATGTAATCAGCAGAATGTATTATATAAAAACAATTATGTATAATATTTATTGCTCTTTTTGGTGTAGGTCCGCACCTCAGACCTTGGAGGCTACGCGACATGCGATGAGTTTACCAGGGCTGTCATCTCAAATCTGGCCATCTAAACCAATCCCAGCGCTCAACAAATATCATTTTAAGCACAATCTGCAGCACTGGTTGTCCTGTGTTAAACTGCTGGTTCAGCATTTCACATTTCCTTGCCTCAAGTCTTGCTAGTGGCCTAATTTTTAAACTATCACATATTCTACAATAGAGCACAAGTGTTGTAAGATTCATATGTTGTCTCTAAATTCAAAACCACTGATGTAGACTGTATTGCTTTATGATTCTGCTTAAAAATATTTAAATATTTATTCAGCTTCAGTATTTATTACTTAATTGCATATGCGACTTGTTCAAACATTACCAATAATAAAATGTTATGGAATATTCTGGCAAGCATGTTTTTTTTTTCATTAATATTTTTACACTAAATCAAAACTGCTATGAATAAATGAAATAAATGATGCCACTCCCACAAGAGAAATGTTCCATTATTCAGCTACAATGACTGTTTACATGGCTGAAATATTATAAATATGTAAAATAAAACACCAAATATGCCAGAATATATAAGAAAAAGTTGTTTTGAGACATAATATATTTTTTAAAATGTTTAACATTCTCATTGTCATTACTATGTGACGTCTCCTACCCAGAAAATATTTAGTGTCTTAACACTTTACAATATTATTTATATATTTACAGTATACAGTCAGTCAACAATAATAAGCAGGTATTTTTGCACAGCATTTATTGTTACTTAATAAAATCATATTTGTTTATGGTTCATTTATGTTAGCTCAGTTTGATTAAATACTTTTGTGTTTTAACAATGAATAAAAATGTGAATTTAACATTAAGATTATCAAATAATGTTCAAAATTACCAGATAAACCAGAAACATGACTTGTATATGATTAAGAGTTTTTTTAAAAGGGATAAATAATATGAATTTTTAAGTAACACAGCCGGCCGCAGGGTGGCGCATTGCTCCTAAGCGCCTCCAGTGCATTCCTCTTTCCTGGAAGCAAGTCGTCCGCCAGATGTCGCGGCGTCTCTGCGTGGGAAGAGGAGAGGAGAGGAGAGGAGAGGAGTGGCCTGGCCTGGGAATCCGCTGCTTCCCATTCCAGGCGCAGGGGCACAACATGGCGGATTAGGAGGCGAGCGACGCGCCCGGATACAACGAACAAATCGTGGGATACCCATTCCCCGTGTCGCCGAGAAGACAGGTATATAAGCTTTTCGGAAAGCTAACGCACACCTTTAAGACTTCCCGAGACATGCATTTCGGATACCACTAAGCGCCTCCGTTGCTTTGCCCCACTCCAAATTGGCTGTCTGTCCGAGATCATTCCTATCACCCAGGCCCCCCACCCCGAACACACTCTCGGTTCCTGGGGTGTGGAGACAGGGGCCGGGGAAGTGGAAAACAATTGCACTTTATCTGGAACATCAGGCTCGGTAGCGCGGGACAGGGCTGTCAAGGTGAGTTACATCGCTGCCTCTCTGAGTATATTAACAGCGCAAACTTCTGATCATTGCTTCAGTTTGTCTGATATCTATCCTTTGTGTCACCCAGGTTTTGTCACGTTAGTGGGTCGTCTAGCCAAAGAAAGCAAAGCCCTTTGTGGCACATCCGAGACCCAGACGCAGGTTTATGTAACGTTTACGCACCGCGCAAGGATGTCTTGGGAGCGCACCCAATAATGTTTCAAGCAACGCGAACATTTGCCGAACTAGCTGGGAGGCAAGGAGGGAAAAATGAGGGGGTGGGGGTGGGGGGGGGGTCTGCCGAGAAAAGGGAGGGGGAGAGGAAGAGAGACACGCATAGCTTTTAGTGGAAGTCAGGCAGATTGTGCGCCAGAACCCAGGCGTGATTTCTGACTGGATACAATGAGACATTATCAAAGATACTTCACTTGAAACATCGTGTCAGTGTTAGTGCTCTCAGACTGGAGACGTTGTGAAAATATAAGTCATGTCTGACTCATGGATGAAAAAGTCCAAACTGGGTACTTTGTAGCAGTCTGATTTCTGACTTTATTAATAGTTGCGATGTGAATGGCTCAGGATTTGTGAATGGCTCTAGGCTGAATGCATAGCATAGTAAAGATAAGAATGGTTCTGGATTTGTGCTCATGTTAATAATTTATAACTGGGTGCAATACAGGATAAATAATTTTGGACTCAGTAAATTCTAACAATATTGAATGGTTTTAGACTGTATATTGTACCGTAATTCATGTTTTATCAATATCATTGTTCTCAAACTGGATATATTGCAGACATATAAGTTTTTCTGTCTGGATACTTGTTTCATAATAAGCTGTTTTTATTGAATATATTTTAATAATATGAATAGTATCTCAAACTGTATACACTGTAGCAGTTTAGATGGTTTCTGGGGGAAAAAAAATCTGTCTGTATATATTGTAGCAATATTAATTATTTCTGGCTGGATAAATTGTTGATTTTAATGGTTCCAGACCAGATAAATTATGGCTATGTGAATGTATTCTGACAGGATACATTGCTTTGACATATACAAATGATGTTAATCAGATTGGATGCATATACATGTAGCAATTTGTGTGTGGATAGATTGTAGCATTTTGAATGGTTCTGGAGTGTACGTTGTTGTAATATCTTTTTCACTGAATATATATATATATATATATATATATATATATAAAGATGTAAAGATCTCAGACTATATATTGTAGCAATTTCAATAATGTTTTATTTGTAACTATATGAATATTTTCAGAGTGGATAAATTGTAATTATTAATGGTTTCAGGCTGGTAAATGCAGTTACTGGATGTAACTTTGGAGTGAGCAAATGACTCACTGTCACTATTAACTAAACTGTAGCTATTAATGGTTCCAAACACGGTAGATATGCATATTCTTTCTGACTGGATACATTGTAGCAATATTAATCTTCCCAGACTGGGTACATTCTAAACATTGTAACAATAACGGATGGGAAAACAATGGGAGTCCAGTGCGTTCGCGTCACGCGCTGTGGGCGCTGAAAGTTAACATATTGATCAGCGCTTTGTCGCTACATGTTTTTAAAGGGTGGGCTCTCTCTCTCTGTGTGTGTGTGGAGAGAGAGGAGGGGGAACGCGATTGAGCTGGTAGATCGAGAGCTTTTGTTGACACAAATACAGGAATTGTGTCGTTCAGACGTCCAGTCAAGTTCGCTATTCATTGTCTGTCTTTGCTAATAAGTTGATATGCAAATTTTTGGAGTTTTGCTTCCACTCTGTCGTAGTTTTCCCGCCACTGCAGTGCTAGCAAGCCTAAAGAATACTGAATTGAAAATCTAGTCACTGATCACACCAGCTTTACTCTCTTTTATTGGATGTGTGCTTTGTAGGAGTAGTCAGGGGCTGTAGTGAAAAGTTAAGGGTCTGTATAGCTATATAAAGACACTTGTATTGTTTTTTTATTATTATTATTGTTTGGATGTGTGAGAGAATGTTTGATGCAATGCAGTGAATTTATGATACTTGCTGGTTATTGTTGAACCATGGAGAGTGTATTGTACAGATTAGTGTTAGAGTCTTAAAAGATTAATATTGAGTCTGTTGTCAAGTTGCGTTTAGTGCTGTATAGCAGCTTTTCAGAAATACTGTAAACAGGAAAAACAATGTTGGAAAATTATGTTTCAAAATTTGGGTTTTAGCTGTAATGCAACTCTACAGAAGACAATACATACTGTAATTTATCAGCTCTGTCAAATTCAGTGTAGTTCCAATTCAGTTCAATCACAAGTAAAAAAAAAAAAAAAAAGCAACTTTAAAAAACTACTTTGCAAGAAGACAGTCGTCTTATTATCTAACTTGAGTTTTTGTGTTCTCGTCCAATGGTGTCAGTAGTCTGATAAACAATATTCCTAAATATTAAGTAATCCTCAATTGAGGAAGCCAAAGGTGACAGTTTTTATATAGGCTACCTACTGTGCTTTTTGACAAGCAAATAAGAATAAGCTTTTATGAAATACTGCAATGCTCTTAGTTTGCTCCAAATCAGGAAATATATTTTCTACGTTTTGTTCTGTGCATTCTTAACAATTCACTGAGTGTAATATATTTGATGTCATTGATCTAGTCTCGCCTTGCTTGAGTTTTTCTAACAACTCGTCTTGTTTGGGCCTGTTATTATTACTTTTCCCTGCGAGCAATACGGTTATGAAATAAGACCTGCACCTTTGGCAACCAGATCAGCTAGAGATGCTTTCACAGCATAACTTTTGCAATGATCCAACCATCTAAGTAGTTAGATGGTATTACAGCTATAGCTGCAGTGTAATTATCACAGGCATCATATTTTGCATAAATTCTGACAAAGTGCATTTTAAATGCTTTTTTTAGTTAGAAAAGTAGACATTTTATTTGAATTCTTGAGAGTTTATTTTGTAGTAGTATGAGCTTGCCCATTTTTTTGTATGTACTCTCTGTGTAGCGTCTCCATCATCCATTCCAATCATAATGCGTCCATTTAACATGCACTGTCAAGTAAAACGGAATAGACATGAATGCACGTGTGTTCTGTGAGTAGATTTTCAGCAGATTTCTATTTTGGGTGAACTATTGCTTCTTAAGCATTGTAAATTGTTAAATTGGTTGATAGAGTAATAATGTAGTCTAACAGACCTGAAGGCTCTTTCTGACATGATGAACTTCTGATCCAGTTCCTATGATTAGTAATATTTCATCTGGTTTTTGAACTTCTGAAGTCCTGACTTCAGCCAACTACAGATGTCAAAGAGGATAAGCCACTGGATCAGTGGAGAGGTTGGCGTTTTGGGCGTTGTTTTCCTCCTAACTTGCAGTAAGCGCTAGGGCCCAGGCAGAATGCATGCCAGTTTATATTAGCAATGGATCCTGGGAGATTTTGCAAGACATTTCACTGAGGCTGTTCGGGTTTGATGACTTGATAGGAAGGGAATTCTGTTACTTTGAGTAATGGAGTAAATGGAGATTGTCTTCTTAAAGGGACAGTTCACCCACAAATGTAAAAAAAAAAAAAAAGTACTCATCAATCATCATGACATTTTAAACTTGTGTGACTGCCTTTATTTTGTGTAAAGTAAAAGGTTTTGAATTTTTGAAGAATGAAAAAGACTTTTTGGAAAATCATTCACAAATCTGACAGAAAATTATCACTGGAATTGAAGAATAGCAATTAATGACAAAAACAACTGTGATAAGGCTTTAAAAGTCTTGAAATATAAGTCCTGGGAACCACTTTTATGATACTTGTATGGTGATTTTGCATTCCTTTTGAAACTTGACAGCCCTAGTTCTCATTCACTTTAATTATGATGAAAACTGAGCCAGGATATTATACCTTTTGTTTAAGAAAGAATGTCATGCAGGTTTGAAATGACATGAGGGGAAGTAAATCACGACAGGTTTTTTTTTATGTTGCTGTTTTTTCCCTCAGATTCTGTGTCAAATCTGAGTGAGAGAAACACACGAGTTGTGAGAGCGCTCTTTCGGACATCCACTGTATGTGTGGACTCACTGTGTGCTAAATACTGACCTCATCTTTGCCACTTCCTGCCCTCTCTGTGTGATGTGGCTAGACCAGAGCATTCCCTGGGAAACCCTGACACAAGACTGCCAGCAATCCACCACACCACCCCCTCCCTGATAGATGGGTTAAACTTATCTGTCTACCTTGATATGAGTACTTTGCACAGAATTTCTCAAGTCAGATTGCGTAAGTGATCAAGGATTTTTATCTCAAGTTACCGTATGTGACTCTCAGGTTAACCAGAATACCAGTTTTATTTTGCTGATTTTTCATAAGTCTGCCTTTTCTGTTTTGCGTGTCTACATTTAAAACCCTTCTGCCTTCCTAATTTGAGAGTCACACTCATGGTCCTACCGGTCAAAAGTGACCGGACACCTAAAAAGGAAACTTTTTTGCCCCCTAGTAAAATCAATATAAATTTTTTTTGTTTAATAATATTTTTTCTTTTGTATTTTGAGATAATTT
>JAUCMS010000048.1:2489667-2522042 GCA_032357445.1 Enteromius radiatus
TAAAATACTGTTTTTCTGTCCAATTAGCCTGTTCGTATCATGCCCTCAATTTTTTCCTGTGTTCACATTCCAAGTGCTATAAACGTCCACATATTACATATCATTCCGATGAAGCTCTGATTTTTAAAAAATATTTTTTGTTTAAATTTCCGGTCAGAAATGACCGTGGAAGGCACAAGGTTAAGTGACTTCTAATGACTTAGTTAAACATACATATGAACTAATATAATCTGAAACGATACATAAACCTTCTGTTTAAACATTTGGAGTGAGAAAGATTTTTCAGTGTTTTTGAAAGCAGTTATTTATTTGATGGCAAAGTCATCATTTAGTCTTTATTGCCATTCTTCAGAAACGGTTGTTATATGCTTTTTATATGTCTCATACTGTTTTTGTTTTTTTGTTTTTAAATGTTATTATTTACTGTTATTATTTGATCAATTGAATGCTACATAAAAGCATTAATTTAAAAAAGTTATTAACCACAAACCTTTGAAATGAGCTTTTTGGAATAAGGTTTGAAAACCTTATTTGAAAACATTTATTATAAACTTAATTTACTTATTTTCTTACTGTAGTCTTATTTTACCATACAAAAAACCCATCAAATTATATTATGGAAGTAAATGTTATCAAAACAATGGAATATCACTATTTTAAACAGGGTGAAGTTTATGTACTATAATTTGTTTTTATAAAAAAAAATAAAAAATTATATTTAAAATAATATCATAGAGCTCAAGCTCAAGTGTGCATTTTCGGTGAGAAATATGTGAATTATACGTGATAACATGATAAAACATGTTCATCCGAGTTCGATTTCAGTTTCATGAGATCAGCATTTTCTTCACTAGAGAATGAAAATTCACCTTTAGCTATTTTGTAATCCGGTAACTTGAGTAATCTCTGTATCCCTATTCAGAGTGAGTCGCTGGAAGCGGTAAACAGGAAGTTTTGAAGGAACGGTGTGTTGTGAAACACCATCGGGGCTGTTCTTGTTACGGCGACGGCTGCAGTGTCATCTTGCCTGTCCGCTGGGCTGTCCCAGTTTGAGGGAGATGAAGAGGGGCATTGAGATTATTCGTGTCACACTGCACACTCCTCCAGGGTGCAGAGCAGCGTATTAATAAACTGTGAATGGGGACAGACAGATACCCATTATCTCTCCTTAGGAAATGCTCTCCGGCTACAGAAAGGACCTCCATTGCATTGATGTAAGACCAGTTTACTTGACCCCCACCTCTGCTGCAGTGTACGCTGACAAGCAAATTAGTGTAGAAACAGTATTCATTCAGAAATTGCTAGGAAATTTCACAGAATTGGACAGTAACACACTGAATTAAATGTGAAATAGAAAGACTGAGATTTACTTGTAAAACATCATTACAGAAAATCATTACAGTGTGTCATAACCAAATGTACGCTACACCTGTTCACTGCCTGACAGGTTGGCAGTTCAGTGCAATAGCTGTATTGTTTATTGTGAAAGTTTTGCTAAACTGTGTAAAGGATGTAGAAAAAGGCGAATGGCAGTCTTATGACCGGTTTATTTGCTTTTCATATGCCCACAGGCTTGAGACTTAGACGGATAAAGAGAGCAGAAGTTTGTGTTAGTGTAGCTGTATTTAAAGCATGACTCCTCTGCTATGCGTTTAGGACTGAAGAATTAATCATAGTCATCGGTTTGGCAATTTCAAGATAGAGGAAGTGCTCAGTACTTAATTCAGTCAACTTTATGGCATGTTTTGATAATCCTGATCGGTTAGAAAAGGAACATCACACCTATATTCAACAAGCTGTATGATTTGAGGTTTTGGCGGATGTGTGCATCACTAATGAAATGGGAAAAGCAGCGCACCAAAGGGATTTTATCATTATCCATTTAGATTCAAATGTAATTTAGCTAATATGACTTTGCAGTATATTTTGCAGTATTCTTTCCTTCCTCATTTTAACCATAGGATGCTTGTTGCTAGTGCCTTTATTTTAACGGGATGTTGTTCCATTCATTATAATATGAGTAAATTTGCATTTTTGCATGAACCGTTCCTTTAACAGCAAGATAATCTGTAAAGTTCAAGAAAAGTTATCTCTGTTCAAATCTGGTGCAACGCTTAACAGGAACGGTTTGTGCAAGAGATAAACACACAACCTCCACCATGTTATGAAAACCCTCTTTCACTCCAAGGTGCAATCTGCAATTGAGACGTAACTCTCCCTTTAGGATGCAGACATTTTGCACATGCCCAAGTCTGTGTGTTGGTTTGCCTGGAGAATGTGAGACTTCTGCAGGCTCGTCCTTTAGGAACAAGCCTCTTGATGGAGCTGGAGACCAGCCATTTGTGCACTTAAAAAATAAATGATGTCAGATCTCTTGAGGAAAACCCCTATTATGGGTGTCATCTATTAGAGGTGTGCCATTTCCTCTCTAATTCGCTGAGATAATAACCAGGCCTGACTCATCAAGTTGGACGAGGCTGTTTGCATATGCATATTTGACCAATTCGACACAAAAGTAAAATTATGCAACAGCCTGGCGCTTTTCCAAAATACTGTTTTGCTTTCCGTGATGTGTGTGTTAGGTGAGGGTGTGGCGGCTTTTGGGCTGAATGACGGATCTGGCAGGCAATCAGACAGGCGGCGAAGGAAGGAAGGAAGCAATGTGCTCTCTTGGGTTTACGGCTTTCCTGCCAACTCCAGAAAGGGAGATGGGAACAGATAGAGGCCGACGGTGAATGTATAGAGGCGGGAGAGGAGAGGAGAGACCATCTGCGCCTCCCATCTGAAGGGTTTCTGCAGGCTCAGCCAAAAAACGGCTCAAATCGTTTCAGATTTGCCCTCCACCTGAAGAATGCTCAGCCATGTGCATGCTCAGCCTTTAAACAAATTATATTTGACAAGGACCTTCTAGAATTCGTGTGGTTTGCAGTAGAATAACAGGCCTGTGAACGGGCGCTGTGGCGAGGCTGATTTGATTAAATTGTCAGAGATGGATGTGACTGGGAGTGTAACTGCTTTGTATGGAAATGGTCAGCTGTTTGCATTACCTAACTATGGATTTCCATCCGAATTAACACAGGAGGGACACAGATTTACATGCAGCCATTCATAGCTCAAAATGAACCAAGGCAGCATGACAAACTGAAATGATAGCCAACAAACAAAGGCACTGTTTGGGGAAAAAAATCACTGGCATGATGCTGTCACGCTGTTTGGGGTTGCAGGGTGTCAATGTGTGGTTGCTCAGGTGTTCTGAGTGATGGATGGGATATTTCTTATGCTTCAGGTTACTACTTCAGTGTATATAGTATGGTTTTTGTTTCTTTCCTTAATTAATTTAAAGAGTTAGTTTACCCAAAAATGAAAATTCTGTTATTAATTACTCACCCTCATGTCGTTCCAAACCCGTTAGACTTTTGTTCATCTTCGGAACACAAATGAAGATAGTTTTGATGATATCAGAGAGCCATCTGATCCTCCATAGATAGCAATACATCTGAAATGATCCCAGATCCAGAAATATGGTAAAAACAGTGATAGTCTGAAGTCCATGTGATATCAGTGACTTAACCTCACTTTTGCAATGCTGCAAGAATACTTTTTGTGCAAATAAAACAAAAATAACATAATTTACTCTTCTCCCATGACTGCTCTCTGCCATTTTAGAGAACAATACTGCATAATGCATGCACTTTCTTCTAGGAGTAAACAGCTTTCTTCTAGGTGTAAATGGACATGCACGTTCTTTCACCTGGATGTAAACATGACTGATTACGTCAAATATGTTAAAGGTTGCGTATGTGGTGCGTTCAGCATGGCGGAAGAGATAAGTCACGGAAGAACAGTAAATTATGTTTTTTTTGTTTTATTTGCACAAAAAAAGTATTCTCATAGCATCGCAAAAGTGAGGTTGAGCCACTGATGTCACATTTTAAAATGTGTATTATTTTCACAATTTTACTGAGAGTTCCTTTTTTTGGCCATTTTTTTACAAATCCCTTACCCCAAGTAAGAATGAAACCAATAGTTTAGCAAGCACCACAAATGAGTAGGAAAAATATCATAAGAATCAAACATGGTTTAAAATTTGGCATCACACAATTAACCAAGACAACTAGTTAAGTTGTTTGGTTTACATGGCTTGTGCCTCAGAAAACAGGGTTGTAATTGTTGGGGTTGCATCATGATGTAGGAGAAAAGGGAACTGAGAACCATATTTTGTTAATATTCATTTTTGGTAAAGGAAAGCTTTTTTGAATGAAAATATAAATATAAATTCTAAATATTTTATATATATTTATTGTGTGTGTGTGTGTGTGTGTGTGTGTGTATATATATATATATAGTATAATGCATCATTTTGCATTTCACCAGTTGGCAGGGTCAGTATAAATCTGTCCGGCAGACAAAACTCTTATTGTCGAACAACATAAGGCTGGGAAAAGATTTTGGATTAGCTATTCCCATATGAAAAGTTTTCTTTATACAAGTCTCCACAATTTAATTTTTTAAATTGTGGTGTAATTATTAAAATTCTCATGTAAGCAGCTCAAAATGACTCCACGATGATCCACCGAAAGCTCTTGGTGGATTATTGGGCAGGGCTTGTTTGCCTGACTGATATTTGCATGACAGGGGTTCGTTGCTAAGAAAAAAATGGAAGCTGATTGGCCCGTCTGAAGATCAGTGCTACCACGGATGCTCTTGTTTGATGAGTGGCAGACGGGCTGGATTATTGCAGGGTCTGACCCTTTAGATTGGCACGAGGATTATCACGGTTTAGTCAGTGAGACACCGTTGAGATTACAGCACGGGTTAGCGGTAAACCTGCTACCCTCTGGGTCTTGGCTTCAGATGCTGTGATTATATTTTTACTCCCTACATCAAACCATCTCGCAACTAAAAGCTTAATCCCTTCTGACCAGATCCGCAGGCATCTGCTGGGTGAATGAAGACACTTGGACGTTGCTTGTCTAGTATCTGTTGCTTTTGTGTAAATACATGGCCGTGTGTTGCTGTTTTTGGCTGGGTCCTGTGTAGACGGGATATTCCCTTGTATATCTTTTCCTAATTACAGTATCTAGGCATTTTTTCTTTTATTTGCTTGTTGTTTTAAAAAGAGAGTGTTTATTTTCAGCACTGTAAAACCCAGTCTGATCAGAATGTATCACATTGACAGCATGAGCTTCACATCTCTGCTTGATGTGTTATTCCGAGAGCAGTGACTCATTTTCTGTTTCAATTTAGAGGTTATACGCACAATTATGAATTGCCTGTAATGTGCTCATTTATGAATGGTGTGACAGTTCGGTTGCCATGATGCTAAAAATCAGTTGTTGATACCAATACAAGACAATTTTCACTATTCAGTTCATGATTATTGTCTTGTTTTTATATAGTTACCAAAATAAAATCAATTTAAATATAAAAAATATTAAACTAATTGCATTATCATTTTGAAGTACACTTTTATTATTAATGGTAAGAATAATAATATTTAAGAATAATTCCTATGTAAACCGTATCATTTTTTTTCTACAGGAGATCATTGTGCGAATGAGTGAGTGATGCAGGTTTCGTTTCTCCAGGTAAGTCTATTAATTTGATCCTTGACAATCACCTTTCTAAAAATACTAATTAATTATAGTAATAATTGGATTTTAGTAGTGCTGTTAAGTAGTTAGTTCATTGAAAAAATACAAATTTGTCCATTTAAGCTTAAATTGTGGTCCTTAGTGATTCATAAAATTCAAGTCAACAACTACCGTCACTTGAGAGTCTTAGGCTACGTTCACACAGCAGCAGAATACGGTTGTCAATACTGTTTTTGAGTCCTCAATATGGTTACATTCACATACAGTTCGGATATTTACGGGTGTGACAACCGCATTGTGTAACCGAACTCACACCTGTAAGTTTTCCGCATTCTCAGAACACAGGCGCTGTGTGAACGGAACAGAACTGGACAACTAGTTGTCTGTCATGTGTTTCACTGTGAGAGAGAGAGCCGTTCTGCTGCATTAACGCGTCTATCTTGCTCTACATGTTTTCGTGTGTGTTTTTGGTAACTTACAGTGAAGGAGAGTTAATCTGCGTGTCATCTTAAAGTTTTATATCCACCCAAATTTAAAAATACAGGATTGACAACCGTATTCTGCTGCTGTGTGAACGCTGCCTTAATACCTTTGTTTTTTGATGATGTATTGAGGCACTTATGAAATGAAACAAACTGTCTGTGCAAGAAAAAAGAAAGATATTAACAGATCCCTAAATGTTTGGCAGCACACTTTGATGGAGCGTACATGGGAGGCTTGATTCACACTTTTGTGGGAGATAAAACCATGAATGGCATACTTACAGTAGTCAGTGGACAATAAATGTGGTTAAGAGAAAGTGTTTTGATGCAAAAATGCTTAGAGACTTCACATTTGAATAGAGTTCATTTATAAGACTGAAACGTGGCATAGATTGCTTTTGGCTCATGTTTTGTTTGCTCTCTTTCAGGGCAGTATGGGTGTGTATCCCCTGCTCCTGCTACTCCACGTGGCCTTTGTGGCCCTCAACACGGCCCAGACACTCCCTGACCCAGGTAAGGCTTCTTTATGTAGTCACCTCACCTCCATAAAGGAAAATAAACTAATTAGCCTCAAAGGTCTAATTATTCTTTTGTGTTGTTGCATTTCCTGCAGAGCCACTTTTACCCCAGATTGATCTTGGCTTGTGACTTTCAGTAATTTATTATATCAGCTTATTAAATTGAGATGAGCTGTATTTAACCTGGAATATTCCTATAGGCCTATAGGACATTAAAAGGTAGCCTTCTTTAAAGTACAAGAAGTTGTACTGTTGCAATCCATCTGCTCCCACTAGAAAAATGTCAAAAATTTTGAGGCCCAGAAAATTACCTAGGAGTGGCCTGAAGGAAATGGCATTTCCTCATGCACCGTATTTTGTTTTGTGTGATACCCAGTGTTCACCTGGTAGAGTTCAGATCCCAAACTTGTTTTAACCTCTTAAGACCCTACGTTATATTATAGTGAATTTCTCGGACTATACATGCCACAGTTTAAGTCTGGATGTCATGTACCGAACACATACAGGGCTTTTCAGAGATGGCTGTTTGACCCCTTCTCCTTGATTTTCAAAAATACATTTTCAATTTAGTGACACTCTTATGGAAATATGATCATATTTTTTAATTAGATTTTAAATCTATTTTAAAGATTTAATTTTAAAGTTTTATTTTTAATTTGTGTATCAAAAATCAACATCTCAGAAAAATGTTATGGGGTTTCAAATCAAAATATGACTTTCTGTAATGAAACAGGACATTGATTTCATATGAGGACACCACAACTAAAAACATGTTTATTATGCATTTTGGGAGGCATAACAAATTAATAGAAATTATAAGAAATGAAGAAATTATATTTCAGTATTCTATGAAATATTAGATAATATTATGAAAATCTTTTTAATTATTACTCTCATTATTACACTTCTTTTTTCATTACAATTCCCCCAAAACACATTACTATGCAAATTAGATTTAGCTTACAGATACATTGTACCTAATGAGAAAACCTGTTTATGACCATTTACGCACATTTTGCAGAAAGAGAAATAGTATATTGAATATTGTTTTTGCCATGTTTTTCCAAAGCTGAATTTTTTGCATCATTACTCCAGTCTTCAGTATCACGTGATCCTTCAGAAATCACGACAAAAAAAGACAAAAAAAATTGGGTGACAGTTTTAAAATCTCTCTCTCTCTCTCAGTTGCAGTCCTGACCGCCAAACCTACACGCCCTCCTACCACATCACTCTCTATAGTCACCCACGCACCCACATCGTCCACCACATCTTCAGCACCGTCCCCTGAACTTGTTGTAACAACAGGACTCAATGACACTGCAGGCGTGGTGATCACAGAGGTTCCCACAGCCACTCCTCCAACTGTGCTTGCCCCTACAAATGCACCAGCCGCCCCCCCAACCCCAACTGCTGCATCCCCGTCCCTCACCACCCTCAAAACTGGAGATGGCGAGACTACAGATATGGCTACAGCAGAGCCCCCTACACCTCATCTGACACCCACTCAGTCCACTTCAGATCCTGAGACAGAGACTTCAGCTGCCCCTACAGATGCTACCACAGCTGACATCAGCAAGCCTCCAGGTATCATTTGCGTTCAAAGCAGATTGAACTGTTCTTTTTTATCTTAGTCTTTTCCAACTCTTCTGTAAGGAACTGTTTACACTCTCCAAAGTGTGTTCTGTTAATCTATTGCTGTTGTGTCTGTTTTTTTCTCATGTAATGAAGATGATGGTGGGCAAGGTAAGTTTATGTTACCATTTTAACTCAATTTTTCAGGCAGATGAAGGGTTTTTAAGTTGCCATCTATTACACATCCTGTTAAAGGAACACTCCACTTTTCAGAGTTGAAAAGAAAAGTTGAACTCAGTGATATCACAAAACAGCCAGATCCTCTAGCTTGCACAGGGAGCATGTCTTGCGAACTGGGGACTATTTTCCACAGGCGCTGCGTAATATCATTGTGCATGCTGCAGCCATGGTGCGGCAGCAAAGGTCCTTGATTATTGCACCAGAATGAGAGTATAGACTCAGTACATCAAATATCTACAAAAGAGTCAAGTTTTAAATAGGACAAATATTGAAACTCTTTTGTCATTTTTAAACGAGATGCTTCTGGTCTAATCAGATTCAATGATCTATGCTAAGCCATGCTAAAAGTGCTATCCCAGAGATCGGCTGAATGGATTCAAAAACTGTAAAACTCAACTTTTTAATTTTGGGGGAGTTGGAGAATGAGCCTGTTTTTAGTTTTGAGTTTTCCTTTTAAGAGTTGATTATAGATTACCAGTCAAAGGAATGAAGACTAACTAGTGGTCCACCAAAATGAGGCTTTTTAAATGGCAATATATTAGGTCATTCGTCACATTTAATATATAATAAATAAATACATACATATATGCATACATACACACACACACAAAAAAAAAAAAACTAATTAAATATGATATTTTTTTTTTTTTTCATGTTGTTAACTTAAGTATTTTCAAAATTCCATAATTCTTTTTATGTAAACGCTATATATAGTTGAGAAGTATGTGGTTGGTAAGATCTTGTAATGTTTTTGAAAGAAGCCTATTATGCTCATCAAGATTGCATTTGTTTAACTGAAAATACAGTGTGAAATATTAATACATTTCAAAAAGTTGTTTTACAAAGTCACCATTACTCCAGTTTTTTGTGTCACATGTTCCTTCAGAAATCATTCTTATATGCTGATTTAAACATTTCTATTATCAGTACTGAAAACAATTGTGCTGTTTCTAACATCTTGAAGAAATCATGACTTTTTAAAGATTTCTTTTTTTTATTGTTTTAAGAGTTTTATTTGAAAAAGATTTTTTAAAAGTTCTATATTTGTAACTGCAGTTTTACAACTCCTTTTGTCCTCAACTCAGATGACACAGCGATCATGGCAGTGATGGTTGCCCTGTCCTCTCTGCTGGTCATTGTCTTTATCGTCATTGTCCTGTATATGCTCAGGTGAGCCCACCTATTCAGTTTTCATTCACTACAAAAAGTGTTTGCAAAATAGATTCCTGTTAAAAAGAAAACTTCGTAAAGACAAAGTTATAAGTTACGAGCAAAACACAGAACCAGCGAACACTTGCACTGTCATAATAGAACAGATGAGAGAAAGTGTTCGGAAAGCTCCATTCATCAGGAAACCTATGACTGCAGCAGGGGGCCACAGGACTGAATTGTCCAGTTGCCATGGTAATGATTGGCTTTTTGTTCCACTCTGTTGTGGCAGGTTTAAGAAGTACAAGCAGGCAGGGAGCCACTCCAATTCCTTCCGCCTGACCAATGGCAGAGCTGACGACACAGGTAGGAATAAGAGACTGTTTGTGTCTCTCTGTGAGTGTTCTTGGGAATTTTTGGTTTTATGAGTAGCAGATATATTAAGTAACTTTAAAAGACTTTTGTATGCGATACAAGCATCAGCTTTTTATTTGTACATCTCGACCAAGAGATTTGTGTATCACATGAAGAGCTTTTTTAGCTTGAATTGTACTGTGGTGCCCCCTACTGGTTGTTCCTATAACAACATAGATAAAGGACAAATTGCAAGTCATTCTTTAAAATAATAATAAAAAAAAAGATTTTTCTCAGTTCCATCTTTCGTCCCCATTCATTTCGCCTCTTTTCCTTGCACCAACTCACAGAACTTCAGAGTGTGCCGCTACTGGCCCGCTCTCCTAGTACCAACAGGAAGTACCCGCCCCTTCCTGTCGACAAGCTGGAGGAGGAAATGAACCGCCGAATGGCAGATGATAATAAACTCTTCCGGGAAGAATTTAATGTATGTGCACAAACACACACAACTGTAGTGCTCTAAATCATGAATGGACAGATTCCCGACTCAAAATTTCACCGTCTTTAGAATGACCAAAAAAATGGCATTTAAAATACATTATATATACATAAACACACACACACACACACACACACATATATATATATATATATATATTTGTGGGGTTGGTGTCCTCCTCATCACGCTCTTGTCTTTCTGTCTTTCTCTGCAGTCGTTGCCTGTATGTCCCATTCAGGCCTCATGTGATGCTGCCTCAAAGGAGGAGAATAAGGAGAAGAACAGATATGTCAACATCCTGCCCTGTAAGGCTTTCCCACAACTTATCTCCAAAGCAGAGCTGATAAAGCATGCTTTTACCAGAGCGACAAAGACTACAAAGGAGCTCATTATGTGAAAATGGCTGTTATAAATAATTCTGGAAGCCTTATAATCTGGTTTATTTTTTTACACCTTTTCTCAGATGATCATTCTAGGGTGCATCTGACTTCTCTGGAGGGAGTTCCTGACTCGGACTACATCAACGCTTCCTACATTAATGTAAGTCCACAAGTGCAAGTCTGATCATTTTTTTCCATGTTAGTTATTAAAATTTTATTTGAATTAATAAAAAATAAATCTCAAAAACATATTTTTAAATGGTGTTACCATTTTATAATTATATAAACTATAGTATTTGCAAATATTTAGAATTTTCCATTCAAAATTTTTTTTTTCTTTTTTATTATTCTTTTTTTTTTTTTTTTAAATTTTAAGCATGTTGTAATTTGTAATGTTTTCTGCTATATTATTTGTCTTTCAATTTGAGTAATTTTACTGCTTATTTCTGTAAGATGCCAAGACAATGTTTTTATTTAAGGTTAAGGTTTTCAATCTAATATTTATATATATATATATATATACATATATACACATTTTTTTCTGGATTTTTAATCTAATAAATGCAGCCTTGATGAGCATAAGAAACATCTTTAAAAACTATTAAATATCTCACTGATCCCAAATTTTTTAACGGTTATATATAGCTTTATTTCAATTATCAAAAATTATTTTTGTTAGGTTAATGATAACACTGAACGTGGGCATCACAATATTTCAGTGGTATGAAAAAAAAATTCTGTTTTGAGATTGAATAACTTTTTTTTGTTTGTTTTATAGTTTTGTAAGATAAATTTTAAGTGTTTTTTTTATATATATATTTTTTATTAATTTTAGTTATTTATTTTTTTTTTATTAGGCCTTAAATGTAGGCTTAAATTCTACATTCTTAAATAACATTATAAACTCAAATGAACTGGATCTTGCCATTTGTTCCCTATTTATAAATTTTTTTTATCTTTTTTTCAGGGATACCAGGAGAAAAACAAATTTATTGCTGCACAAGGTAAAAATAGCTTTTAAGTAATGACTTTGATAAATGTAAAAATACTCAATCAACAACAAAAAAAATAAACTCAAGATTGTTCATTGCAGGACCAAAAGAGGAAACGGTCAATGACTTCTGGAGGATGATCTGGGAGCAGAACACTGCCACCATCGTCATGGTAACCAATTTGAAAGAGAGGAAAGAGGTAAATGCCACAGGAAATCTATAATGTAGTCTAGTGTCAAAGGAGAAGTAAGCTGATCTTTAATTTTACAGTCTCAGCTCTTATCGCGGTCTCACGTAATGGATTTAGAGTGCAACTTTAAGGAGGATGGCCATTAATAAAGATGCATGATCACTGCGGTGATGATGATTATGATAGATTGTGCTTTATTTCCGCAGTGTAAATGTGCTCAGTACTGGCCCGACCAGGGATGCTGGACCTACGGAAATATCCGCGTGTCAGTGGAGGACATGATGGTTCTGGTTGACTATACCATCCGCAAGTTCTGCATTCAGCAGGTAAGATGTGGGGATTTGGGTGATTCTTCAATTACAAAATTTAAAATGTAAAATTAACAACCTTCAAACAGTGCTCACACATTATTCATACATTTAAGATCCTATCATGGCCTTGATAAACCTTCACTGGATCCAATCCACACTATAATTGAAAGTCAGCATGCTTTCAATGACAGCACTATTTAAAATTTAACATTACTTTAGATAGGCCAAACGTTTTAAGCTGCTTTGAGGAAAAAAAGCACTTTTTTGGGATTTATTTTTTTATTTTGTTTAGTATATGATGACAAACTCTGTTGTGTGCGTTTAGGTGGGTGATGTGTCTGGTAAGAAGCCTCAGAGGCTGGTCACACAGTTTCACTTCACCAGCTGGCCTGATTTCGGGGTTCCTTTCACTCCTATTGGCATGCTGAAGTTCCTTAAGAAGGTCAAGACCTGCAACCCACAGTATGCTGGACCCATAGTGGTTCACTGCAGGTAAAGAGCTTTACTGTCTTCTGTGTATGTGTATGTGTATGACAGAATACACTACCATTCAGATGTTAGGGCTTTTTACTTTTATTCAACAAGGATACATTAAATTAACCAAAGTAAGACATTAATAATGTTACAGAGTCCTGAAATAAAAAGAGATTGCCGTTAAAATTGCAGCCAGCATAAATATTTTCAACATTGATGGTGATAAATATTTCTTGAGCACCATATCAGCATTAAAATGATTTCAGAATGATCATTTAACACTGAAGAAAAGAGTAAAGGCTGCTTTTCCATCTCTAAAATGAATTGCATTTACAAAATATATTAAAAATAATATTTTACAATATTTCTTTGTTTTTGATCAACTAAATGCAGCCTCTGTAAGCATGAAAGACTTAAAAACATTTCTTAAAAAAAAAAAAACACTAGTGTTTTTGAGCAGGTATTTTTAGTAGGTTTGTGATTTCCAGTTACTGATTTTCATCTGTTTGTCTCAGTGCGGGTGTTGGTAGAACAGGGACCTTCATCGTGATCGATGCTATGCTGGACATGATGGGGGCAGAGAGAAAGGTCGACGTCTTCGGATTTGTGACACGCATCAGAGCCCAGCGCTGTCAGATGGTCCAGACTGATGTGAGCTCATACAAACCTGTCATTAAAGCCATAATACAGCAGCTCTATTAAATCTCAAAATACTCATCTCCCACCCTCCGTCTCTCCCTCCAGATGCAGTATGTGTTTATATTCCAAGCTTTGCTAGAGCACTACCTGTACGGGGACACAGAGTTAGAAGTGACGTCTCTGGAGTCTCACCTGAATAAGCTGTATGCTCCTTTACCTGGAGCCGGCTGTGGAGGCCTGGAGGCAGAGTTTAAGGTAGCTCAGACAGCATTTTTTAAAATTTCTTCTTTCTTTCTTTTTTTTATGCCTTTTTGGATTTTTACTAATTATATTGGTCTGAGACCATGTTGAAGTGTAGTACATGTTTTATTTATTATCTTTTTCTCTCTTTTAGAAACTTACCTCCATTAAAATCCAGAATGACAAGATGAGAACAGGGAACTTGCCTGCCAACATGAAGAAAAATCGTGTTTTGCAAATCATTCCATGTAAGTTGTGTCAGTGTTTTATTATCAGACTGTAATTTGGGAGAATAACTTGTGAACAATCAAAAACATGCTACCATTAAAATGTTAGAGGTCAGTAATATTTTTGATAAAATCAATGCATTCTTGATAAATGAAGGCATTACTGAAAGTCAAGTCAAGTCAAGTGGTAAAGGAGTAAAGGCTGCTGCTGAAAATTGCTGGGAAAAAAAGTCTGGAGTAATGAAATTTCACATTTGCTATCACAAGAATAAATTATATTTTAAAATATATTCAAATAAAACATTTACTTTAAATTAGAATAACAATTTTACTGTTTTTATTACTGTATTTGAATCAAATAAAAGTAGCCTTGACAAGCATGAGAATTTTTTTAAACCATTTTAAAAACCTTACTGACCCCGAACTTTTCAACGGTAGAGCTGTAAAAAAGCACATTTATCTAGTTTATACTATTATCTAGTATAGAACTATAATTCATGTTTATACATGTTGTTTGGCAGTTTATCCAAAGTAACTTGCAGTAAATTTAAGGTATACATTTATTAGCATGTGCATTCCTTGGTTTCTTTCTGAGCCTTCATTGTTTCTTCCAGATGAGTTTAACAGAGTGATCATCCCTGTAAAACGAGGGGAGGAGAACACAGACTACATCAACGCCTCTTTTATAGATGTGAGTAAAACCCATCTGACCTCAGCCAACATTTACTCCCAGCTCACCGAGATATCGCTCAGGGAAGCCTGGAGGGAATGCTACAATATTCCACGCTCTGTTGAGAGACCACACAGCATGCTTTTCTTTTCTTTTGGGAGTGGTTTAAACACACATTTTTCTGTCATGAAGTTATATGGACGCCCATGCTGAGCTTACGAGCCTGGGACGCTGACCACTGCTCTGTTTTAAAACCCAGTGACAAGCTCACTGGAAAAATACGAATGGTTATAAATGGATTTATTTTCATTTTATGCTTTAAAAAAAGTATAATTATTACAAACTCTTTTTGTAAAAAAAAAAAAAGTAGTTTCAGACAATTTGGATGTTGTCTTAGAAGGGAGCCTAAGCAAGCAGTAGACAGTGAAGCAGCTCACTAGGTTTTTGGACACACCACATGTTTTTCCCTCTACCACAGATCAGTGAGAGTGGGGCAGCTTTGTTTTGGCTTGAAGCCCTTTCACTTCCTCTTCATTTGTGTGGCTAAAGACCTTAATCAAAAGACAATCAAAAAAGGAAAACTTCTCCAGTGCTGCTATAATGGAAACCAAAGTTGCTTTGCACAAATTTAATCTGCTTAGTGTTGCCTAAAGAGTCTGATATAGTCGTCATGTACATTACCTTTCAAGTTTGGGGTCAGTAATTACTTATTTATTTTTGACAGAAATTATTACTTTTATTCACCAAGGATGCATTAAATTGATCAAAATTGACATGAAGACATTTATAATGTTACAAAAGATGTCTATTTCTAATAAATGCTTTTTTTTTTTTTTTTACTTTGTTTGACGAAAATCATAAAATGTATCCATTTTGAAAACTGAATTTTTAACACTTATAGCATCACAGGAATGATTTACCTTTTAAAATATATCAAAAGTAGAACTGCAAGAATATTCCACTATATTACAGTATGCATTTTTATATATTTCTTTTTTAAAAAATATTAAAATCAAAATGACTCCAAATGTTGAATGGTAGCATATGTCCATGATAACATTTGGAAAAATGGCTAGTGTGTATAAAGGTTGTCATATTTGTGTGTTTGTGCAGGGTTATAGGCAAAAGGACTCGTACATGGCATGTCAGGGCCCGTTGCAGCACACCATTGAAGACTTCTGGAGAATGATCTGGGAGTGGAGAAGCTGCTCTATCGTTATGCTGACCGAGCTGGAGGAGAGAGGACAGGTATGTTTACCGGCCTCATGTCTCTGTGAATATGATAACTCTACTTACAAGCCTTCTGGGCTAGCAACAGAATCATTGTTGCATTTTAACCCCTCTTGGTGGGGCAATAGAAATGAAATCTGTCTCTTCCTCACTCTCTGCAGGAGAAGTGTGCTCAGTATTGGCCTAGTGACGGCGTGATGGTTTGTGGAGACATGTCCATTGAGTTGAAGAGAGAGGAGGAAAGTGAAAGCTACACTGTTAGGGACCTACTCGTCACCAATAACAGAGTGAGTCCTTTTGAGAGGATCTTTTGGAACATGATTTTTGGATCGTTTAGCGCTGTATTTTGATGTTTGCCATTGATGTAATTTGCATTCTCATTTTTCTTTCTCTCTGCAGGAAAATAAGTCTCGTGCTGTGAGGCAGTTTCATTTCCACGGCTGGCCAGAGGTGGGCATCCCGTCTGACGGGAAGGGTATGATCAACATAATCGCTGCAGTTCAGAAACAGCAGCAGCAGTCTGGAAACCACCCAATCACTGTGCACTGCAGGTAAGCCACACCTACTACTCCTGGCCAATCAGGAACCTGAAACATGAAACATTATTTTGCATAATTTATAATAATATATTTCTATACTACTTGGTCCTGTCAAATAATTAATCGTGATTAATTGCATCCAAAATAAAAGTATATATATATATATATATATATATATATAAACTATATACATACATGCACATTCAGTGCTTTTTTTTTGTTTAAGCGACTTTGTTAATTATATGTGGTTTATAAACATTATTTACATTATATACATTATTAACTTTTATTAAAGATAGTGGTGTTATGTTATTTTCTTTGAAGAAACGTGCATAATATTTTGCTTAGTGCGCCCTCTTGTGGCTTCAGGAGAGATGCCAGAAAACTTTCTCCCCCTAATTGAAATGATGCCTTTTAAATTCAAATATAATTCGAATTTTGATCATATTTAAGTAAAAAATCTAAATTAGTTTTTCAGTCATTTTGACAACCCTAACACACACAGTATATATTTAGAAAATATTTACATGTATACTTTTATAATTTATATTATTTATAAATATATTTAATAGAAATACATATACATACATATGTTTCTATTTATATACATATATACATAATAATTATACTGTTTATACACACATGTATTATGTAAACAAAGCTATTTTGGATGTGATTAATCACAATTAAGAATTTGGCAAAACAAATATATAGACATACAGTCGTGGCCAAAATTGTTGGCACCCCCTATGTGTTGGAACAAAACAAAAAAGGTAATTTAACACAAATCTCCAAAAATGGGCTGGACAAAACTGTTGTGGATAAAGGAGATTGTTTCAAGCATGAGATGCTCCTTTAAACTCACCTGGGGCAATTAACAGGTATAAAAATCACACATCTAAGCAGATAAAAAGGCATTTTTTGACTGTGTGTGCCACACTAAGCATAGACAACAGAAAGAGGAGAAGAGAACTGTCTGAGGACTTGAGAACCAAAACTGTGAAAAAATATCAACAATCTCAAGGTTACAAGTCCATCTTGAGAGATCTAGATTTAACTTTGTCCACAGTGTGCAACATTACCAAGAAGTTTGCAATCCATGGCACTGTAGCTAATCTCCCTGGGCGTGGACGGAAGAGAAAAATTGATGAAAGATTGCAAAACAGGATAGTCAGGATGGTGGATAAGCGGCCCCAAACGAGTTCCAAAGAAATTCAAGTTGTCCTGCTGGCTCAGGGAGCTTCAGTGTTAGCACAAACTATCCGTTAAAATGCTATGGCAGGAGACCCAGGAGGACCCCACTGCTGACACGGAGACATAAAAATTAAGACTACAGTTTGCCAAAATTCTTCTGGGAAAGCATCTTGTGGACAGATGAGAAAAAGATGGAGCTTTTTGGTAAAGCACATCATTCTACTGGCACCCTTCCAATATGAGAGACCTGGAGGTATTCTGGGTAAGAGGTGTAAGAAGCTTATTGATAGTTATAGGAAGCGACTGATTTCAGTTATTTTTTCCAAAGGGTGTACAAACCAATATTAAGTTTTATCCAGTTTTGTGTGACATTGTCAATTTTTTTTTGTTTTGTTCCAATACACGCAAAGGCAATAAACATGTGTACACCAAAACATGTGTTAATGCAATCATTTGAAATAGAATCTTTTTCAACATTTTTGAAATCAAAACATACATTTTTTTAACTTAAAATGCTTTAGCCTGTCCTTTTGTGCTCCAAGAGGAACCCATACACTAAAAACAGGAAATAACAAGTTATTTATTAGGTTTGTGGTTGTTACAGTAGTGTACTACTCAGCTTATTGCATAATGAGTTATTCAAACTTATCATAAATCTTCTAGTGTGGATATAGTACATTTTGGTTAGACAGGAATGCCAACTTAAATAGTTTTGACTGGTTTGGCAGCTTAAGTAAGTTTTATGTTTTTTTTTAATGGTTTTGTAATGCATCTCCAAAGCACTCACTAATGGTGAAACAGATAGAGCTGCAGTGTCCAGTGGGAATTCAGGGTCAGCCAATTAAGAAAAGTAGAAACAGACTCATTAATATCCACAGAGCGGTGAGTAATTGATGTTTGTGTGTTAACAGTGCCGGAGCAGGGCGCACAGGGACATTCTGTGCTCTGAGTACGGTCCTGGAGCGGGTGAAGGCGGAGGGCATTCTGGACGTTTTTCAGACGGTGAAGAGTCTAAGACTACAGAGACCACACATGGTGCAGACACTGGTGAGAAAACATGTCGCTCACGATGCAGTGTTGATCTACTAGATCATAATGCACTTTAATGGTTTTTGGCAGAGGCATAAAACATAATGTACTATGGGAAAAATTTGGATTTAAAAAAAAAATTGCAATTGCTTACTATGGTTGTTTGTAAGGCTACACAGATTGTTACACAGCCTTGTTGTTAATATATCAGTATGACTATAATACTACTTCTAATAATAATAAATCATTACCGTTTGGATTATTACTAATACTAATTAAACAAAATATGAAATATTACTCATTGTAATTGTATTATTTCAATTATAATATTCACTGTAACATAAAAACAATCAAATATTCAAACACAATCAAAAACACTGAAAAACAGGATTATGAGCTGCTCGTGTGAAGACTCTGAAACATACAGCACATATCGTGTGAAGCCATATATCCATTTCTCTCTCGTTTTGATAAATTGTGTAGTCCTAGTAAGACCTCATTAGAACAGGATGAACCAAAGCTGATAATGTTTTTTTTAGATGGTATTTTAATCTGAACATATCCAGTCCGTCTAAACTCAATACATCCTGTTTGCTCCCACAGGAGCAGTATGAGTTCTGCTACAAAGTGGTCCAGGAATACATTGATGCCTTCTCTGACTACGCCAACTTCAAGTAAAGCCACACCCACCTGCAGAAGATCGGACAGACTTTCCCAGTCATGCACTCATGTCCACACTTTCACAAAAAAACACAGAGACGGACTGCCAGCGCAAAGCAAAAGGGAATGAAAATCCTTTGGCCGGCAAGCACGAGAACATGGTGGTGCTGGAGATGGAAAGAAAACAAACAAAGAAAAACACCATTAGAGATGCCTTCTTGAATATTTTGTAATATTGCTCTTGTTAATAAGGCCCTTACCCATTTCTCTCATTGTAAATATGCTCTTGTATTTTTTTTTTTTGTTTCATTTCTTTTGTTTGGTTTTAGAAGCCATTCTGTTGCGGTTTTTAGAGTGACTTTAATATAGTTTACTGGTATATAAATGCATACATGAATGGCGCTATAGAGACAGAGCGGTAGCAAGATGAGGGTTCTCTTCACTGGGTGTTTTAACAAGAACTTCCTTCTTTCTCTGCAGTTGTGTGACTGAAATGTATTTGAATGGCAGCTCAATCCCACTATGCGGTTTCCTGTAGCTACATAACGCACAACGCAGCAAAATCAACCAACCGTGGTGCATCAGCGACTGAGAACGCGTGCGTTTGCAGAAAACTCTTCACTGTGCTTTTTGATTGTGTTTACTGGAGTGACAGATATTATTTTTGAATCCGTTTTTTTGGGGAGCGTGACAAATGAGGAAACCCTGAGTGTGTTAAGACCAGAGAAATTCCACTTTCCAATTTCTTTTGTGTTGTTTTGTCCCCTTGAATCACTCAAAGGTTTGCTTCAAGTATCATTCCATGCCCAGCCTTGGTCTTTTCTTCTCAAGATCGCTCGAAAAGCACCTTCTGTACTTGTGATGCATTTACTTCTCCAGATGTCTGATAATTGGCCTTAACAACTGTGCTTGACAATATGGTTTCATAATGTACTTTCCTTCATTCAAAGACAAAATGATCTCACCGGTCCATATTTGCAAGGCACTGGTGCTAAGTTGATCTAGAAAGTTCTAATAGAATGACAAATGATCAGCTGATCATCTGTTCCTGCCCCTTTAAAGGACTTCAGCCATTGTGCCGAAGTCAACAAGCCCTTTTTCCAGCTCCACTGAGCCATTCATATATGAAGCTTCAGCCCTCAGCGGTGAATACTTTCAACTTCTCCAAGCATAAAGACTAGGTAATTGGTAAAAATGAGGACGTGTATTGTTGTTTTTTAACTAGTGATTATTATTTTCCGGTAATTGTTTTACGTAGGTTAAGCCCTCGTTCCACACTGCCTTGTATTAGGAAATGTAAGTTTTATGAAATGTATGTAAACCCAATAGTTGTCGTTTAAAATCACTCCCCCATCTCTCATTCCATGTTAACAGGGTTCTTGATGGAAACTGTTACTATTTTAGATCCATGATGTTCCGAATGATGAACGGCGAATTCTATTATAGCTTCATCTTAAGATATTCCATGAAATGCTGACGGATGTGCTTGAGTATTGCGTCGACTGTTGTGATTTGCTTAAAGTCACACTAACCCTTTCCACATGAGACACTGTGCCAATAGCAGCCTCTCAGGGGCAGGATCCTTCTTCAGAGGTGGGAAAGTGCCTCATCACGTTCCTGTAGCTTCAAGCGTATTCACCCCACACCTGCTCTTTTGTAGCCCATGTTCTCCCAATCCATTGGGACATTGTGGCCTGTATGGCGTATGATAATCTGTAATGGAACCCAAACGGTTGCTTTTCTGTGTCTTTGGTGTATTTTCAAACTATTTTTTTCCTTCTTTGTTTGCATACCATATAAATCCATCCTGGAGGAAGCACCAGACTTCAGGACAAGTCCCTCAAAACCCAAGCTCTTAATGTACACAGAGCAATCTAGTTCTTCTGGTCAAGAAGGGAAGCCACATGTCTGTGAGGTTCACTTCATTCTTCTGTTGAATGTGACATTGAGAAACGGCCTGCTTGGAGAAGTAAGAGGACAAAGACTGAAAAGTAAAGGGGTCTGCTCTCCAGACAACCCATGAAATTTGAGGATTTCATCTCGAAACCTCTTTCTTTAATTGGATTGTTTCTAAATTCCAAACTAGGGTCTGTTTTATGTTTTAAAAATGTTACCCTTTCTGATTTTTCTTTTCTGTTCATGCACCCTTCTTGTACATAATGTAAGGTTATTTATATTTCATTCCTATCTGTTGCCTTGCTTTTATTTTTCACTCACTTTTTTTGTTTTGTTTTTAAGATACTTGTATATTAAACTGTACTGGGACCATTTTGAAATGTATTAGTTTTTTTCCAGTTTTTAATTCGGTATTATTGTCTCTCTTTTTTTTTTTCCTAGTGTTTTGTTATTCAAATTTGAATATATATATATGTATATATAATTATATATATGATGCAAATTATATATAATTATATAATGCTGAACGGCCTTTCTAAACAAGATACTGTTCAAACCTAATAAAAGTGCTTGAGATTTTATGGGTAATCATTTTACTTTCATGTGTGAATATGAATACATGTAAACCTTTCATAATAACCCATAATAGGGGCATTTTAATGGAGCAAGCTTTTTCAACATTAACAAATAGGCTATAAAATAAGCTTATTAGAATGATTTCTGATGGACGATGTGACACTTGAGACTGAAGTAATGATGATGGAAATTCAGCTGCCGTCCCAAGAGTAGATTACATTTTAAAATAGAAAAGTTCTTTTAAATACTGCTGTGACTTATTTAAAAGTAAATGCAGCTTCGGCGACACTGGATCCCTGAGGGGAAATTCAGGGACAGTGTCGTGTCACCTTGTCTCTCATCCTTCCTGGCCCTTCAGACCTGGTGTCAGACCTGAGATGTGGATGGATTATCAGCACAGACCCCAGCATCGTGTTTAAACACCATCTGACAGGAACTCAATCAGAACTTGAAAGTCTGCGATGAGTCAGTCGTGCCCCGTCCGTCACATTCTCTGCTCCGATCACCCCGAGGGAGGCCTTCTGTGTAATTAAGATGGTAGTCAGGCTGGAGTGTTTGCACAGTGTTTTCTCTCTGGGACAGTGTGCGTTTCGTGTGGGTCAGGGGGTCACAAATGACGGATGTGAGGTCACGCTGGCCACTTTTTACAGCTTAGAGGAAATGAGCTAGACATTTGCTTTTTTAATAAAACATGCTCATCAAGAATGTGCAATATTGGGATCACTAGCGTTGCCATGGTTGAAAAATTACAATATTGTATACATGTACAATAAATATCGACGTGTAGATGGCTGGTGATTTCTATTTCTTATAAGCCTGCACAGCTGTTCATAAATGCTTCTCAAATAAATGCTTCTCTATAAATGCTGCTGAACTTTCTATTCATACGTAATGTATCATGAGCTCCACAAAAATATTCAGCAACAGCAAAAAAATATGAATCTTTAAGTAATATAGGCCTAAATATAGGCCTATATTAGTATGATTTCTGAATGATTATATGAAACCAAAGACAGAAAATATTTTACATTAAAATAGAAAACACTTATTTTTAATTAAAAAATGTTAAATTTTAATGCATTTTAAATGCAACCTTCTTAAACATTTATCATTTTAAAATATAATTAGTTCATTATTTTAATTAGGTCATTTTAAATGAAATAGTTTTTAACTCAATTATAGACGTATAATTTCTTAATTATTATAGATAGATAGACCACTTATTCAGTGCTTATGTGCTCTTTTCCTTGCGTGGCCATTGTTTTGACGCAAATCTTAATGGCATAGAATTTACGCATGCGTGACGTAGTTGCCAAAAGTGTCTGGGTGTAACTTGTGATTTGTATATTTACATGAATGTTTTGTTGAAGAAAGAGCACACTGTCTCGTGGGGGTCAACGGTGTTTGAAGATGATAATTGGAATTGAGCTCATCTTACACGTGCTCTCCTCCCATTGGAACCTCAGTGACCACGCAAAGTGTGTGAGGACTGAGGAGGTCAGACAGGGAGGGGAGATCTGGTGGGAGACATAAATTGTGAGGAAGAGGAAGAGGAAGATTCCAGAGAATGAGTGGAAGACATATCTCAGACGCTCACTGAACCATTCATTTAAGAGAAAGCAGACCATATCAGGATTACCAAGACCAGGACTTCACAGAAGTCACAGGAACTACTACACAAGATCCTTCAAGAGGAGACGTGACAGTATCAAGGTAATAACAATGTTTTGATTTCTTCAGTTATGATTTTAGGCCGTAAAACTGATTTTATTGTTATTGACGGTTTCCATTGTGCTCTATTGTCTCTTAAAGGAATAGTTCACCTAAAAATAAAAATTCTGTCATCATTTATTTACTCTTGAGTAATTCCAGATCTGTTTGAATTTCTTTGTTCTGCCGAACACAAAGGAAGATATTTTAAAGAAAGTTTGTAACCAGGGTATTTTGGGTCATCATTGATTTCCACAGTATTTTGTTTCCTACCATAGACGTTAATGGTGATTCAAAACATCCTGGTCACCAACTTTCTTCAAAATATCTTCCTTTCTGTACGGCATAACAAAGAACTTCAAACACATCTGGAACTGCACGAGGGTGAGTAAATGATGACATACATTTCGTTTAAAAAGTGAAATATTCTTTAAGTATCATTGTCCTGATATTGTTAGGCTGGTAAACCTAGTCCTGACTAACTTTTAAATGTGTCAGTGTAGATATCGACCCATTTTACTCTCTATTGGTCTCATCAGTCTCTGTTCTCTTCCCTCAGTTATGGTGCACATCTGCAGGCTGTTTGTGGTGATGGGGATGTTGCTGTGTCTAAGTGCCCAGTTTGCCAGCTCTCAACACTGGTCTCACGGCTGGTATCCTGGAGGAAAGAGAGAGATAGATGTTTATGATACCTCAGAGGTGTGTGAATGAATAAATTTAAGTCTATAAGAAAGAGCAATGTCTTTTAGCAATGTGGGGCAGATTGTGAAACGTTGTACTTTGATGTTACATGGTTATAAGCCTTTGTTTATGGAAAGGTTTATTTCGATGTGCTTCAAGCCAACATGCTGCTTTCTATTTCACTTTAAAATCAGGTTTCAGAGGAAATTAAACTCTGCGAGGCAGGAAAATGCAGCTACCTGAGACCCCAGGGAAGAAACATTTTGAAGACAATACTGGTGGGTACAGTTGTTGTTTTTCATCAATAAATAGCCTAGTAGATACATAAGCTAGTCATGACAGGATACAGTGAATATTTCTCTAAAACCTGACTGACTTATTGGTTTTAACAGCTGGATGCCCTCATACGGGATTTCCAAAAGAGAAAGTGACACCAAGATGACGCAACAGCCTGTGTCCAAAGAAGAAATCCTTTCCAGCAAACACATTAGGCCTGCATTTCCATCCAATGTATTATATATATAATTATTTTGTTATTCTGTGATTTTTTTGGTATGTTCTGCATTTCGTTCTGTTCTCATATGCCTATACATTGTGAGTGAAGCTACACTGCCAGCAATATGTAACCATTTGCAGCAGTTCCTACAATAAAGGCTTTATTTTGGTATTTTTTTTAATTGTTCAGTGTCTTTTTTTATTAGTTGTAGGTATGTTCACCAGTTTTGCACAAGAGAGGTTGTTATTTTGTTTGTTTTTGCTCAACTACAATATTTACACATCAAAAATAGGTATCAGTTTAAAAAAAGACAACTTTAATTATTAAGGGAAATAACTTGTGTGTGTGTGTATAAATATTAATATTACATTTTTGCTCATTAAAATTTAGTTTTCTTTAAATATTTATTTTAAACTTAGACATTCGGCAGTATATTTATTTAGCCACCAGATGGCGCAACTTCATTCAACGAAATTCATTAGGTAGCCTACAGAAATGGTAAAGTTAATATTAATTTTAGTTAATTTTTAACACTGTAGCAAATATGTAATAAAGCATGTGCTGTGAAATGAATGGTCTATTCAAGTCCCATTGGATTTTATGTGTACTATGGTTCTTACATTATGAACATAGGCCTACTGATTCTGATACCTCTCAAATAACATCTTGCCATCTCGGCAAAAAAAAAAATAAATAAAATAAATAAATAATAATATATATGTATATAAATGATCAGTGTAGACCATATAATTCTCCTTGTCCCCTCCTACTGAGGCTGTTGATATTAAATGAGATAGTGAGGGATGTCCTGTAGAGGCTAGCAGCAAAAAAAAAAAAAAAAAGTGTGAAAGCACACTGAAACCCTTATGTGACATCATGTCCACTCTCTCTCTGTCTCTCTCTCACTCGTACACACACACACAGTAATTTATGGCAGCTTACAAGACTCACATTCACATGGAATATAATGTTTGTTCTCTTCTAATCTAGAGAATAGCACTGAACACAATTTGGACAAAGGCATTGCACTGCACATGTGTAGTTTTTGTATTAAGCGTATAAATGTTTTTGTCTGCTTCCAGCAACTGACAACATTCCCTAAAAGAATAAAGATCACACTGCAGAAAAACATGCGCAAAACACAAAATGAGCACACTTATTCATCAAACAGCTGTACAATCACAATCATTATTTTTGTAATGCAAATTTAACTGTGATGAACGAAAAATGAAATAGCCAGTAATGAATCGCTTTCAACAAGTTAAGCACCCAGCTTTTATTTCTGCTTTCTGCGGCGACAGACCTTGAAAAATGAAAGAGCATTACTGGGAGCCACAGATAACTTTTCTATTTCTGCTTGTGTTGTGTAAACAGAGATCTTGGATTTCACTATTGCACAATTAAGGAAATAGTATAGAAAGAGAGATCTTTTATTTTAGCTAATGGTTTGAAGTTCTTGTGGATGTTTTAATCAGCTGTTTGAACTGAACTCGACACCCATGGTAAGTAATGCAGCCTTGTTAACAAGTAACTAAAGTAATAGGTAGTTCTACATTAACACTTAACTTAATGCTATTAACAAATAGAGAAGTAAGATTAACTAAGCCGTAAGTAATAGCAAAGGTAGTTCCTTATTAGATACTTGATAATTATTAATTTAAAATATCCTCATTGAGAACTACTTGTGAACCATGACCAATTCATAAAGAATTATCAAGTAGTTACTGATCACAACATGTCAACAACAATGTCTTAAAATGTAACAATTGGGCTCTTATTGGAAACTTGTTTATGAATTTTTTATCCCCCAAATAATTCAGCGACAGGTTGAAACTGTGACTATTACTTTTACCAAAGGGTGGATGAATTAGTGCACAATTGTGAACTCTGTTTTATGTCACTTCCATATGTGTCCAACAAGGTGAAACATTACTAGTACAGTAGCTCACAAAAATGTATGACAGATATGAAATGTCAAGCAACTTTTTAATTTACACTTGAGTAATTTCTGAGGGTTTACCGTGTTTTTTACTTTTAAAATAATGGTCCCGATCACTAGTATTTCCTTAGTAGCATGATAGCTTTAAAGTGAAAATTAGATCAACCCCTCATTAATTACTACAGCATTACTCTGTCAGCCTGCAGGAACTACTAGTGATCTGAACCATTATTTTAAAGTGAAAAACACCTTAACCACTCAGTAATTTTTGTGTAGTTTAATAAGTTATTTAACATAATTTATACCTGACACATAATGTAAAGTTATGACTGTGATTATTTTACAGTTATGATTTTAGTAGATCACTATTTCTTTACACAATTGTATCAGATGTAACATTTTAGCAGACACTATAATCTGGAATATGTGGTTTTGTGTTTCACACAATGTAAATGCAGTTGATGCCTTCATTAAGGATGTGAATTGTTTTTGTCAAGAGAACATGATTATGTTAAAGAAAAGTCTTGCCCAGTCTACTGTCACTAAAGCTAGGTCTTCTGGAGTCAGAGACATACTGAACTATACCATACCATACCAATTTATTTATAAAGCACATTTAAAACAACAGAGTTGAGCCAAAGTGCTGTACAGTCAGCTAAACCAACATAACTATAAACCAATAAAATTATATACATAGACCTATATGCATATAAATATACATCCATACATACAAACATACAACAAGACACTATAGCAACTCACGTTGAGGTAAAAGCTAGAGTAAACAAATAAGTTTTTAAACGAGATTTAAAAATGGGGAGAGAAGGGGCCTGCCTAATATCTAAAGGTAACTTGTTCCAGAGTTTGGGAGCCGTGGTTGCAAATGCCCGATCCCCTCTGAGCCGCAGCCTAGTTTTTGGGACCACCAAGGTCAGGTGGTCAGCAGACCTTAGGGACCGAGAGGGAAGATAAGGCTGAATCAGATCAGAAAGATAGGGCGGGGCGAGTCCATTTAAACATTTAAAAACCAGAAGAAGAATTTTAAAATTGGTGAGATATGCTCTTGTTGTAACGCTCAGCACAGAGGAGACGGAGAGCAAAGAGGTAAGTATGAATACTTTTATTAAGGTGAGTATTTTGCAGAGAGAAGGTGATTGAGGCACAGCTTGACTGCAACGGAGAAGGTGATTCGTCTTCTCGTTGATGGGGTATCTCGGTGTGATCTTCAGGTAAGGTTCATTTTCTATTACTGTGGTTATGGTGCAGCAATCTCTGTGATGGTTACTGTTTCTCACTGTCTCTCCTTTGCTCCTTAGATGGTGGTCGTTGAGACGCGGGCGTGCCCGGGGCTTTCTGAGGAAACAGGTAAGTAGCATAGGTGAGTTTAAAACGGTGAGATACTTTACTTCCTTAGCAGAGCTTGTGAAGTGTGGATAACGCTGGTGAGAGATCTCCTTCAACAGTCTTTAGAATGAGAAAGTCTCTGTGCAGGTGAGACAGGGTAAGGTTGATAGTGCTCGTACAGCGGCGTAGTTCGATCGTTGGCTTTCAGTTCAGATAAGGGTTTTCTGGTAAAACAGCAAGTCACATCCAATAATCCAGGCATAAACAACACGAGACAATTCCATAAGGAGGCATGGGTAAGACAACAGGGAAGTTACCTCGATCTCAGCCAACGATGAACCGTTTGAGGTGAGTTTATATATGGTCGTTCTGATTGCGAACAGCTGGTGGTGATTAAAACTCAGGTGACTGTGAGCGTGCGTATGTGACTGCGCTGGGATCAGTGCAGTCCTGTGGTGTGACACTTGTTTACATGCTTCTGTTAATAGGCGAGCCGCAGCATTTTGGACAAGCTGAAGACGTGAAAGGAGAGTCTGGCTAATCCCAACATAAAGGGCATTACAATAGTCCAGACGAGTCGTAATAAAAGCATGGATCACTGTCTCAAAATCTTGCCGCATCAAAACAAGTTTAAGCTTGGCAATCTGCCTTAATTGAAAAAAGCTATTCCGTACAACAGCACTAATCTGCCTGTCCAATTTAAAATCACTATCAATTATCACTCCCAAGTTAGTAACAGAGAGCTTTTCAAATGGGGCTCCAGAGATCCAAGGTTAAAAGAGGGGACCACTGATGAACTGACACAAACTAGAGCTCACTTCCTAGTTAACATTTTTAAATTAATATTTATTACTGAGTATCACTTTAAAATAATGGTCCAGTTCCTGCAGGCTGACAGAGTAACACTTTAGTAATTAATGAGGTTGATCTATTTTTCACTTTAAAGCTATCATGCTACTAAGGAATTACTAGTGATCGGGACCATTATTTTTGAGTAATTACTCAAACGTAAATTAAAAAGTTGTTTGACATTTTATATCTGTCAAATACTCTATAATCATACATTTTTGTGAGGTACTAGTGATATTTCACCGTTTCAGATACATGTTGAAGTGACATAAAACAATTGTGAACTAATTAAATCATGAGCTTGTCAAGATCCCTTCCTAATTATTACACATTTTCAAGTAATTTATCATTGTTATTATTATTTTGTGTTTAAGTTTGAAATAAACAGAGAACATCCACCCTTTGGTAAAAGTATTAATCACAGTTTCAATCTGTCACTGAATTATTTGGGGGATATAACATTCATAAACGAGTTTCCAATAAGAACCCAATTGTTCGCTTTTAAGACATTTCTGTTGTGATGAGTAACTAATTGATAATTCTTTATTAATTGGTCATAGTTTACAAGAAGTTCTCAATGAGGGTATTTTAATTTAATAATTATCAAGTATCTAATAAGGAACTACCTTTGCCTTAACTTCGCTATTACTTACTACTGCTTAGTTAATCTTACTTCTCTATTAGTTATTAGTAGGCTATTAGTTAAGTGTTAATGTAGAACTACCTATTACTTGCTGCATAGTTACTTGTTAACAAAGGCCCATTATTCTAAAGAGTTACCGATAATTCATGTGTAGGCTATAGTCTACTGCCCCATACTTCACGACACCACATTTGTTTAACCAAAAGAGGAACCTGCTATGCCACTTAATGAACTGCTTTATTTTTCTACGAATTATCTAACAGCATAATAAAAAACAGACGTTAAACAGGCTAGATATAATTTCATAGTTCTTTCTATAGCTAGCTTTTGCAAACGAGGTGAGGTGACAGATATTTCCTGGCCGCACATTTAAACGGATACGCCTATGAAAGCGTTACTATGGGGGAACTAAAATAACTGCAGTTGCCTTCAGTAATACTGTTCTCGTACAGCAAAGCTATTCTGAACTAAGTGTAGCATATGCTGGATTTCTAACTGCATTTAGCGCTGTGTTTTAAATAGATTGGAAAGTGGAAGCAGCGTGTGTCAGCACAGCACAGCACACAGAGATGTGGTTCACTGGGCTGTTTTTCGTCTTCCTGGCTGACTGCTATGTTAAGGTTTTTCATCTTTCTACGCAACATTTAATCCGTTGGGATAAACATTTTTTTTACGTTAGCGGATGACGTCCATGCAACGAACTGGGTACGTTTTACTAAGTTTTGTAGTTTAGTTACCACTTTGACACTTTTAAAGTGAAATACGTCATAAAAACTTACAATTTAAAGAAATGTATGATTATTATATAGGCTACTAGCATATATGTGTAGTATAAAGTAGCCTATAAGTAGGCTATAGCCTAGAAGTTGTCTATCATGTAGCCTAAAAATATCCAGATTTACAGTTTTCTACTTTTTGGAATTAGATCAAATTTAGTTTATAGTTTCGGTTTCTTACAAATACAGCAGTTTAATTTTTCCCAGAGGGGCTTTGGGGTTATCTTGTTAGAACAGACCATTATTGCGTCAACGAGATTAAAAACCAGCTGAACTAGCTTAAGTTAAAGTTTAAATATTGCAACCAAGTCACTGAGTTTAACTTGTGACGTGCGCGCGTAAGTTATAAAATGTGAGATATCAAAAGCGTGTTCACACCCTTCCGACTCTCCACGCCCGTTCAGCTATCATTCTTCAACACAAAAGGGAGAAATTTAGGGAATGACAGCTTGCTGAGAGACGCCATTCAACTTACCCACGAAGTAAATGATGACTGTCATCTCTTCTTGTTTCGACGGAAGAATTAAAGTCATATGGGGTTTGAAGAAATTTGGCAGACGTTTCGTCTCTTTAAGAAGTATGCAACGTTATCAAACCAACCCGACCTCTCGACTATAGGCTACTAGTACTATAAGTTATAAAACCGGACTGAACAATATGCATGGACTCTCTCACAGGCTCTGGCTCAGTGATGAAAGAATGTGGTAAGAAAAATTAACACCTACAATGACATTAAATCTTAAAATACTTGTTAGAATAAATTAGGGTTCTTATAGTTTAGTCTTAGTATGATTTTGAACAGACTAAAAGCCAGCCTAGAATAATGTATTTAGATATTTATATTGTTCTTAAGGTATTTTGAAATATTTGAAAAGCTAAAGCTTCAGATAACACCAAAAAATTTAATATTTTGGAACACTTTATTCACAAAGTCCACTTTAGACATTTTGGCAGCAAGTAACTTTGCAGCTACATGTCAACCAGCAGTCATAAGAGTTTTAGACTGTCTGCTCCACAACATGCAACATACTGACTAGGAGAAACTTTTATGTCAACTTATTTTACTAATCCTAAACCTACCCTAACTGTCTACTCTTAGAGTATGTAGAATTGTACTTGCAAATAATGAGAATTAGTTACTTATATAGTTATTAAAATGTCTAAAGTCGACAATCAAAATAAAGTGTAACCTAATATTTTGTTTATTTTTATGACAAAAGGTGATGCTGGTCATGCTAAACAAACTCATGCTCATGTTCATTCAGAGGATAGTGCCAATCCTGCTGGCCTCAAAGCATCGTAAAGGTATGGCTGAACTTCCTGCATGGCATACATACAAATAAATTCATGTATTACATTCCTAACATGAGCTTTTGTTACTCCCTGCAGGATGAGAATATTGTGGCTTCGCCTCAAATTGAGAAATGTGATATGTATTGCTTTAATCCTGGCACTTCTTATATGTTGCTTCACGATCAAATTTTCAGTAGTAAAAGATGGAGAACAGGAAACAGAACTGTCTGAGAGCCCACGTCTGACAGAACAATATGGCATTAATTGCACAGCGATATATGAAATGGAACCAGTGGAACTGGGCAAAACCTTAATCATTCGCAAGGAAAAACGCTACGTAGGGCAAACTGACAGAAATATTGTAAATGCCACCTATGACTGTGAATGGTTTGTTGGGTCACGAGGCTATGATGTGATTGAAGGCTCTGAGTTTGAGCGTGAATTTCCTCTTGCTTATTCTTTGGTTGTTCATCAGGATGCTGTTCTTGTGGAGAGGTTGCTAAGAGCCATTTATATGCCGCACAACATATACTGCATACATTATGATCTGAAGTCTTCTAATGACTTTATTTTGGCAATGAAAGGTCTGGCCCGCTGCATCCCCAACGTCTTCATTGCTTCAAAGCTGGAGAGGGTGCAGTACGCAGGCTTCTCGCGACTCAAAGCGGATCTTAATTGCCTATCTGACCTCCTCGATTCTGAGGTCAAGTGGAAGTACGTCATCAACCTGTGTGGTCAGGACTTTCCACTGCGGACAAACGCCGAGCTGGTGTCGGATCTAAAAGAGCTGAAAGGCAGGAACATGGTGGAGAGCAAGAGGCCCGAAGGAAAGACAGGTCGCTGGACTTATCATCATTTACTGAAAGATAGTAATTCAGAGTATTATCAGTCTCCTGTAAGCACTTCTGTGATGAAATCTCCACCTCCTCACAACATAGCCATGTTTGTAGGCAGCGCATACTTTACACTTTCAAGGGAATTTGTGGATT
>JAUCMS010000048.1:2529843-2559427 GCA_032357445.1 Enteromius radiatus
AGTCTATAGGCTATAATGTCAAATTTGCATTAGTGGCTTTCAGGGAACTTTGTTGACTTGGTCGTGTAATGTTGCTTAACGTATAATATTGTGTTAATGCCATGCCCTTTTTAGCACCGATTTTGATTCAGATTTGTCTAAAAATGACAAATTTTTTATGTTGAGAACAGCTTCGACAAAATCATTCTAGTTAATGAATAATTCGACCGTTCTGACAAAAAAAAAAAAAAAATTCATAAATACATAAAAACAACTGTAAGTAAGAATAAGCCCTGGAATAGCGGTAGATGAGAAAAAGTAATTAAATATGATATATGACTCTACAGCCGAAACCGACATCTGGAGGCCGTGCAGTCACTGGCGGAACCCTAGGGGAATCAGGATAGTCGACTGACTCCAGCGGATCTGGCCACAGTGACCCAGAATCCTTGGTACCCAGGTACTGTTGCCCCTCCCCACAAGATTTTTGGGGAGGCCTCCCGCCTGTACCAACCCTGGGTAACCGAGTGCTTCTGGGAAGGGATGATCTGGGGACCACTCTGGACTGGATTCGGGGCTGGGACCCGATAGCGGCACTCCTGGCCACAGAACCGAATTTGACTCATGGCTCCTCGAGCTGTGATTTGGGCCTGGCACTCGACTGATGGGGATTGGGAACCGCAAGGATTTTGTACGGCGCTCCTGGCCGTGAAACCTGAACAACACTTTACACGGCTCCTCGGACCATGGTACTCGACTGATTACACACGATACTCTTCACTCAGGAACTGGACTGGCCTCTCTGGGAAACCGAACCAAACAGACCAGACTGGGTCAGGTATAGGTTCGATGGTGTGTACGGATAGCTCTGGAGGTCGTGCAGCCACCAGGGGGACCTCTAAAGACTCTATGGTCAGAGCCGAACTCTCTAGGGGTTGTGCAGCTACTGGTGGTACCTCCCCGAAATCGCCCTTCGTATCCGACTCCTCTGGGGTCTCAACAGGAGGCTTGGGAACACAGTGTGTGGCCCACACACTCAGGATGGCGATGACCATGACAGGCAGCACGGAGGATAAAGGTGAAGTCTCAGGGGAACTCGATACGAGGGGTCTGGGAAGACCAGCTGTCCTCGATGACGTCACTGGAGGGTTCGCCAAACTGGAGATCAACCTAACTCCTATCCTGGTTGGAGGCTTCGGTTCAAGTTGGGCAGCCATTTTGACCGTTAACTGAGACTGAATGAATGTCTGGGGCAGTATTTCCAGTTTAATCGCTATGTTGTGCAAAGACTCCAGATCAACGTTCACTTTGGGCACTGATTCAAGATCGGCGGCCATCTTGTGCAGTGACTGGGGATCAGCGGCCATCGTGTGCAGTGACTCGTGATTGGCATACAGGTATGTTAGGGTAAGGCTTAAATCTTACTAGAGGTACACAGTCAAATAATCCAGGGCGGGCGGCTAAACAGCAGAAATGAGGCACTGTCCAGAATCAAACACAGAAAGGAAATGCTCAGCGTTTGAATGCAATTGCAGTACTTCGCACTGGGTGGATAAAACAGACTGGTATTTATACAGGTGTTAATGAGTAGTGGATTGAAGACAAACAAGGAACAGCTGTGAAGGAGAGGTGCATTCTGGGAGATTGAGTTCAGTATAAGAATGAGAGAACAGAGTAAACTGACATGAAGGGAGTGTCCTCTAGAGGCGCTAGATGGCATAACCGGCTGGGAATGTTACAATATAAATGTGAACAAAATTAAATCAAAAGAAGTTTATTACTTTCATATTTGGCAACTTTCATTATATTAAGGAATTATTATTTTAATGTTCTTTTGAAATTGTAGTTTTCGTTCTAGTTTAATAATTAAGAAAAATTAATGAATGACTTTTTAACTCCAGGACTTATCATCATTTACTGAAAGTAAAGTATTAGCAATCATCAGAAGTACTATTATCAGAAGTAAGCACTTCTGAGAGGAAATCTCCACCTCCTCACAATGTAGCCATGTTTGTAGGCAGCGCATACTTCACACTGTCAAGAGAATTTGTGTTTTTTTTTTACCACAGTGCCATAGTCAAGGATTTCTTGGCTTGGACTGAGGATACGTACTCACCTGATGAACACTTCTGGGCATCTCTGGTCCGTGTGCCTGGAGTACCAGGAGAAGTGCCAAGTTCTGACCCTGAGATCTCAGAACTAGTAAGTAAAACCCATCTGGTGAAGTGGTTGTCTTTAGAAGAGAAACGTTACCCACCATACACTTGAGTGTATGTGCGAAACGTGTATTTTTGGTGCTGCTGAGCTCAGATGGCTGCTGAACTATGGCCACTGGTTTGCTAATAAAGTGGATCCTGTTCTTATAGAATGTTTAGAAGTAAAACTTCTAGAAAAACGTTTGCAGAGAAGTATAAACAACATTCTAATTTTGGAGATCACTAATACTGGACGTCTAGTCGTATGTTATAACTTATTCTCTGTCTCCCCCTGCTGTGTAGAAAAGAATGGCGCTTGAGTTGTAATGTAAAACCCATCTGAGAGACTGACAAACCCACCAAGTTAGATTCCATTGAAATGCTCTCCGACAGCAAATGCACTGACTTTGCTTCCTTCTTTTTTGAGAAAATCAGTATTATTAGAGTGGCGATTAATACATTCTCAAGCTATGCAGAGGTCAGAAAAACTGGACCACAACCTCAAAAAACAGTTACTACAACAGTTACAGTCTCTTTTTCAAGCAATTGATAGCAAAATTTTGGAAGAAAAAGTATAACACCTTAAATCGTCAACCTGCGACCTTGACACACTTCCCACATCTTTTTAAAAAAAGTGTTTAGAAGCAGATCTCTTAGAAGCAGTGAACATGTCTTTCTGGGACTTTTCAGACTTTATCACCAGCAGGGTAGATTATTGTAATGGTCTCCTCACCGGACAAGAAGACCATAAGACACCTGCAGCTCTACAGAACGCTGCTGCCAGGATTCTGAATAGAACCAGAAAATCTGAACACAACAGTCCTCAGGTCCTTACACTTGCTTCCTGTGACATTTAGAGCTGATTTAAAGTACTTTGAGTTGTTTTTTGAAACTGAAATTGTGTAGCAAAATAACAACATTAATAAATGAATTATCATGGCTTTAAGTTCAATATATACAACAGCTAACCTGAATCTTTTGCTCTGCTAACATCTACATTCATGTGCATTGTTTTTTCTTAATGTAGCAGTAAATTTTGCAGCCTGAGTATACAAATATTTGTCATGCCAATAAAGTATTTTAAAACTGAAACGAATGCATGTAATGTGCTTATTATTAGGGATGAGTAAATTTAAGACATCCAGTTAAGCCTGTCATTATATGCAGAACAAATAATTATGTGTGCTTACTTTTAAAGCACAGTAATATTTTAGATGTTTAATTTTAATATATTTATATTTTAATCAGGCTGTTTTTTTCATATTTTAACTAGGCTATTTAACTTTTTAAAAATTTCAGTTTTATTTATTATCAGATTTTACATAATCATGTTTTCCACAATTCAGTCTTCATTTGTCTCTTTTCATTCATTCAATCTTACAGAAGTCTTAACCTATAGCCTATTATTACAACTCTAAATCTTTTTGTAACACTTTTTGTGGAGCTTTTTTCATCAATTGCTCCTTTATTTTACTCTCTAGTGATGTCTAGTGATTGTTCTTTATGCTCTGCACATTTCTTTGAATAACCAGTTTCTCAAACTAGCTATTTTTAAACAAATGAAAACTGCGTTTAGCCTGATATAGCCAATGTACTTAAGTCTATTTTTACACCTCCACTGACAAAATTATCCTCTTGCTCCTATTCGTCACATTCCACACATGACACCCTGAGAAATAAGACTTTTCCTTAAGCACTTCAAAGATTGCCATACGTCACAATTTCATCTATCACTCAATAAAATTTAGATCGATTGGAGTGTCATTTGCTTCTGTTGACACTTAAAAATAAGACAAATATAGTAATCTCCTCAAATCCTGTACTTTTAAGATATTTGAGACCTCGCACATCCCGTAGAAAGCAGCTCCACGGGTGCGCGCGCACGGCTGAACGCGTCCTCGAGCTGATGCTATTAACAACAAGCGGCGGATCCGTGATAATATCAGCTATTGGTTAAAACTGCTAAAATATAAAACTACATCGCCATCAGGATTAAGGTGAGTCGACGGGTTTCCTTTAGTGGCGTGCATAATGGATAGTTTCGCGCTTGTTGAGAAAGCGAACTGAACTGGCACGGCCCAGTACAGGGGGGGATGCAGTTTATTTAGATGTCTAAGATGAAATATACTTAATAATATTGGATTATTTAAGATGATATCTATCACAGCATGTGAGGAGTGGTCGTATTTGAGCGCTGAAATGTTATATTAGGTTTCTGGACATGTTGCTAAAATCAAAGATTGAGATGTGCACGCGACTTCAGATGAGGCGCACACATATTGGGTAAAATATGAGCGTGCGCCCTGACGCACTGTACTAAACTCGCGTTTCCTTTCTGATTCCTTTTTATTTTCAATAACCAATATCATTACGTGATTGAAGGTAAGGACTTTAGCATGTAAATCATATCTAGACTTGTTTTATATTTGATTTTGTTTAGATTGTTTGGATTGGGTCTTTACCTTCTCGTTTAATGTTATAGTGATAAAATATCTTGAAGCAGTGTTAATGCTTTAGTTGAGTTACTTTGTTCGTTTTTTGTTGTTGTTGTTGTTGTTGATCAGCTTCAATAGAGCAGCATGATGTGAAAACGTTTTCTGACACACCCCCTAAGTTTGAATCGTTCTCTGCAGTTTGTGAATATGAAAGAGGGAAAATAGACAGAACAAAGATGCTTCATTTTATCATTTTAATCATTTTAAAGACACGTTGCTTATTTTGAATAAAGTTTAGTCAGTGGCCTTCAAAAACTGGTAGCTAGCTAAGTCCAATTCGTGAACGAATCGTAAGACGGATCTTTTCGAAGATTTGGTTAAAGCGGTGCAATAATAAAGATTTGTTCACGAAGCTGTCCGAGCGGATCTTCAAATCAACTTGAACTATTAAACCGATCAAACACGACAACTTATAAGTAAACCAAATCGACCAATTAAACGAAATGATGATGAATCATTTTTAGAACCGGTTCTTTAAAAGGAACTGTTCGAAAGAACCGATTCGCGACTTCGCATAACTGGAGCTTGTTGTGAGTTGGTATTCGTGCCCTATAGCTTCTCCTTATTCCATGGAAAGAGAACACTGTGTTCTTTTTGAACGAAGTTTCAGATATTAGTAACAGCCCATTAACTGGGAGTTGCATGTTTTTGCTGATATTAACTCATGCAGACACCTGAATAGAAAGAACACGGTTTAATATAGTTTGAGTTGTTAACAATTAATGTGTTTATATATTTGTTATCTACACATGTTCACTAATTAGTCTCTATAAAACCTGTTAAATATATTTTTCTTCTGCAGTTTAACTTCAGTGTTAAACCAAGTGATTGTATAGTTTGCTTTCTGGACATGTCCTTCTTGACCAAACCAGTTCAATCCAGCACCAGAATTCAAACAACTCGCCCTCCCCTCAGAAACCTCACAATCTCACACACACTCCTTGTTTTTATGAGCACAGCGTCTCTCCACCGCCTGTGATGTGTTTCTCAATTGTTAACTTTGACTCTAGTTCCAGTTTTTCACTGTCAGTTCCTAATTATATCACCCAACATGTTGGAATGTTGCATTTAGGAACTTGTAAGACATGTTTTGTCATGCATTGTCTTGATAGCCTTCCATCTTAATTGTGCTGATTCAATTTAAGTATTGATTAATTTTGAGAAAGTTGCCTCCAGAGTTTTCTTTTTGCCTGCTAATTCTATCTGACAGTGTGTAAATATGGGAGAATGAGGGAACTGGCTCATTTGTTATGTAATAGCTGTGGTGACCATATACATGTTCATACAGGATTATTATCTGCTTGTGAGTCTGATTTCCAGGCCTTTCTATTTTTTATATAAAAGAGACTGGGGCTAGTTGTCACAAAACCTGTGTATCTATACCCATAAGGTTTTAATGTAAGCATTAGGCCAACCTGTTTTCCTTTCTACGTGCAGTGGAGGCTGTAATGCACTAACACCCCCTGCTGATTTTGGCCTTGGATTTATTAAGTTAATTGGCTTTATCTTCTCTGCTTACGTGATACTACCACAGAGATAGGAATAGATTTAAAAGCCCTCAGTGAACCAATAGGGGGTTTCAGATCGCTAGCTTTACTCAGAGTTGGGGGATGCCTTTGTTTTGGACAAAGCGAGACCACTGGAGACCACTCCATATGTGCTTAGTTGCAGACATAAAGTGTGCATTGTAAAGAGAGAGAAGAAAATGGCATATTATAATTATTTGTAAGGTGTCATGTGACACTGAAGATAAAAATGTGGACACACAAATTCAATCTGCTTTTAAATGGAAATGAATATTACATGAGGGTAAAATATTTGCCCACACAGATTTCACAACTGGTTTAAGTTAGTGGCATGGGTTTGCCACAGACCAACAAAAATCTGAATGCTTAAAAATGACTTTGAGCTGTGCATGTATGTAATTATCAGGTTATGCTTATATAAGGTTCTAGAGACGCATATAGATACAGATATTAGGTTCCAGTTGACAAAGCTCTCTAAGTCAGCATTTGCTCAGAGCAGAGAGTGTTGGGGCCCCAGACGTTTGTTTCCGGCTTTTCCTGTAGACTGCTGTTACGCAACATGTGCTGCTGCACAACATGCTATTGATGTTTTTGCCTACAGCTATAGCACGCTCATGAAGCTTCATTTAGAAGGTTGCATTTAAAAGCAAGCAAATTAAAAGAAAGCATTTAAAAAAATCTTTTGTATATGATATTTGTTGGATAATGCATGTTTATATTAATAAATTATTTAAAAAGTATTGAAAAAGTCTCTAGTTTTATTTAAAGATGTAAAGTGTAATTTCTCCACCTTTTAATGTAAATAAGAATTGCAAAAAAGATTTAATATTCTTGTGCATTCTGTCTTGTAATCCTTGGGGTTTTCACACCAAGTTTAGTTATAGTTTGCAGGCTACTCTGAGCCTCAGGTCCTGTGGTGTGGCCCTCTGGCGCATGTAAAAGATATCATGCATTCCTCTGGAAGAATGCAGGTCATGGGGGGGTTTTGATGGCTGGTTGGGTGTTTGTGGCTCAAGGCTGTTGTGTATGACTGTGTGGGTTGGGTGTGATTGTATGGACAGATGTAGAATCTAGAACAATTTAACAAGGCAAGAACAATGCAGTGTTGGAGGTCATAATTTCAATTGCAACCATCAATAAATTCTATTTTTCGACAGTCACATCACTGACAAAGCATAGCAACACTTTGGAAGGATTTTATTTATTATTAATTTTTATGGTTAACCCCATATGTGAGCAAGCTTTTGTGTGTGTGTGCTACTGTTCGGTCTGATTGTCAGCATGACACAGATAGTTGTTGACAGCAGGGGATTCATTGAGGCCAGCTGAGGATGGACAGCAGCCAACTATGATGTTCAGGATAGTGTCGGAACAGAGAATGTGTATTTATGAGTTTGTGTTTTGTCTCCGCATCTGGTTAATTGATAAGTTAGTAGAGATCTTAGGTCATATAAACGCATAAGTGTCAACATTCTGTAAATTGTTCTCTACCCAAACTGATTTTTTTGTTGAAAAGTAATTTTTAGGGTTGCTTACACGAAACAAAGCTCAATGTTCAACTTCATTTTGGTGCTCATTTTTATTTTAATGAGAAATTACAATAATTTATGACAAAAATACAATTAAGTATTAGTAGCAAAATTGTTCTAGAAAAGTCCACAATAATTTTATAAAGTCTAGCCTAAACATCTAGTGGAAATCTTAATTTGTGTTCCAAAGATGAATGAAGTTCTTACGGGTTTGCAACGACACGAGGGTGAGTAATTAATGATAGATTTTTAATCTTTGGGTGAACTATCGCTTTTTAGTGACAATATTCTGAAGCATCTGTTCAACCCCATGGTGCAGTTGTGCTGAATGACCGAATGAAGGCGTTGAATAACCCAAAAATAAAGTTTTTATAGTGACTACAAGGGAATAAAATGATGTTGTTGAGTAGTAACTGCTCAGTGATGAAAAGACCATTTTCATATGGAATGGTGTTTTTTTTCTTTCAGATTCTGATATCAAAAGATATTTGGTCATGCAGAGATGATGTAAGAGGCAATAGCAAGATATAATATAAAATATATATATTTTTTCTAGTAATAAATAGTTGCTGTTGCTTTAAATAAAAGCGGTTTCTCACTCATGTTAATTTGCTTGTATGTAAAAAGGATTTTGAAAGAAATTAGTCATGAATGAATTCTGATCAAATTTGACATAATTTATTACTTAAAAAACAAACAAACAATTGAATTCATAATACAGAGTGCTGAAATTGCCATTTTTGTGACCTCTGACCCCTGCAGGGATGGAGTTCCCTGTAGATGTATTGGTGTCTGGCAGACATGAGGACTTGGAAAGTTCAGCCCAGAGCTACATGAACAAACTGCTCTACAGCAACCCAGATAACACACAATGCCTTACCCTGCCCAGCATGAGAAAGGTAAAACACACACACGCGTCAGAGAACAGATAATGTGGAGAATATCAGATCATACTGAAAAAGAAATGATCCTGTGAAAACATACAGGCATATCCAGTTTTATAATTTGGCACATGTAGTGTGTCTCCTAAAAAATACCATAATTTGTTGAGAATAATGTTAAAGCTCAAATTATACACTGAAGAATCTAGGTTTTACAAAAAATATACGTAAGTGTTTTTAAATCCCTTTAATAACTGGCCCCGTTCACTTTCATTGTGCCTCATCAACAATTAAATTGTAGCCTGTTATATTCCTTTAAGAATCCTGTTCTTGCTCATTTAGATTCGCATCAGTCCTGCCAATGTTGGGTTTGTTCCTCTTTACGGAGCCAATCTCAAACACAAAGTCCTAGCTCTGTTTGCTCCTGAGGACCAGTTCACAGGTAACCTGCTTTCCTGTCCCTTCTACCCATCACAATAACATCATGAGTGGATTTTAAACTTCCAGGAAAGTCACAGTTGAATTTCTTTAGCATCTTATTTACCTTTATTTCACTTTGCCTCCCTTTTTTATTCTAGCGGTGGCGTTGTTCTTGGCTGATCAGTGGTACGCAGTGGAAGATATTCTCAGAACGTCAAATCCTGCAAGAGAAGGCCTTGTAAAGGTAATCTTTCTTTCCTTCTTTTTTTTTTTTTTTTTTTGGAAAGCTTGCACGTTCCAACACATTTTTGAACAGTGTCTATTCAGAATGTTGCTTCTTTGCCAAGTCAATAAAAAGCTGAAATCTAGCATTTTCCTCTATGCTTTAGGGCTTGCAAATATTCTCAAACATTTCTACAATTATATTTGTTTTTGATTTAATTATATATATATATATATAGTTTGAGATATATTTGATATATTGAGATATATTTAATCTCAAATTAGAATGTCGTGGAAAAGTTCATTTATTTCAGAATTCAACTCAAATTGTAAAACTTGAGTATGAAATAAATTCAATGCACAATGACACTAAAGTTTTTTAATCTCAACAAATTAGAATACTTCATAAGAAAAAAATTTCTTAGTGAATTTTTGGGTTCTTCTGGAAAGTGTGTGTGTGTATATATATATATATATATATATATATATATATAATATTGTGTGTGTGTGAGAGAGAAAGAGAAAGTGGAAGAAACAAAACTGAGGTTTGTGCAGTAAAATGTAGTGGTTTGGCCAAAGAAATGATTGCAAACAGGCTGTAGTTTGTGTTTGATTAGTGAGAGGTGTTTTTATGTCAGGCTCCACTCTTTGCAAACATAGGCTTGCATTTGAAAATAATTATTTTATTTTATTTTAATTATTTTATTTAGGCATTCTTTCTTTTACTCACTTAAAAATACACAGTGCACTCATCATCTTTAGGCTTGCACTGTTATGTGAAGCATAACACACTCCATGTGTTGTAATATCCTGTATTATCCAGAATTTCCTCTGCAGGAATGTCATCTTTTTATCTTGACTGTTGAATTATGTTGCACACCTGTTTAATTTGGGCATGCAGGGACGATTGTTTTTATAATCTGTAATTTTGAAATATAATAACTTGATTTCCCAGTGAAACACATATTTTTCATAAAACACAATTTAATCTCTTTTGTGAATAATTGCATTTTGGCAGGTAAGGTCTGTGGGTGAGAGGATTGTCTTATATGTGCTAAACCGCATCATTTACCGGACGGCGGAAATGGGTTCTAAAGAGGTCCCGTTCCTGTGCCACGGAGAAGACGTCTTTGCCAAAATCCTCTGGAAGAATGGAGAGGCCATGGGCTTCTACTCTGTCAAATCTAAAGGTCAGTCTTTCTCCCTGGAGAGTCTGGCAGTGCTGTAGATACTGTACTTTGCTCATTCTGCCCAATGTATGAGTAAGTTTGATTCATAAAATATTCTAAAGTGTCTTCATTTAAGGAGTGAGATATGAACATAGGCCTTGCCTCGCTTATTAGAAGGCAAACTCACAAGCTTCTGTGTTATGGTTTAGCAATGAAGATCTTGTTTAGTACAAAAAAGTTATAGATTCAAAGATCAAAAAGGTCACTGTGTTATAAGTGTCACTGTTCAAGATTAACTATAGGTGTGTGTCCAAATCACATAATTGAACTATTCTATGACTTTTTTGTAGTATAATAGTGTGAGTTGTGTTTATGCAAAAAAAAAAATGAATAACTGAAACAATGAAGTATAGTGTTGGTCATTTAATGCACTCATCTGTTACAGACTCTGACAAAATAATAACCTTATAAAATACACTACATGGTTCGGTACAAAGTAAGTACATCGTGTATAGTGTTATTTGTGATAGTACTGTAGATGGAAGCCAGTGTAACATGCAGTGATTTTCTACCAGACATCTCTTCCATCTGCCGCAATTGTTCTCCCTTACAGGTAGCTTGTGTAACAGTTTTGTGAGCCAGTGCTACTTACTTCCTGTCATGGACTCTATATTTGTACGGAAGGATCACCGTGGTAATGGTCATGGCTTGCAGATGTTGGAGGACTTTGTGGACTCTTTTAAGGATGACGAATTGGGCTTGAAATACCCTTTAACACCAGCAATGCAAAAGGGTCAGAATCTTCTACAATTACTTTGTAGCCTTTTATTGTTCCTCTACAAGGAAGGAAAAAGATTTGAATAAAGTGACAAGGTAGACCTCTAGTAAGCAAATCAATACAATGTTGTTGTATTATTATTTTGAGACTTGCTCATAGCTGTATTGGAAAAAAAATAACTGTTATTACATTTTAAAACAACTTGAGCAGCAAATCAGCATATTAAAATTATTTCTGATGGACTCTAAAGACTGGAAATTTAACTTTGAATAAATTACATTTTAATACATCTATTAAAATAGAAATGTTTTTAAATTCTATTTTACCGTACTACTGTTTGCTGTCAAACAATTAATCACAGTACAAACATTTTGTGTGTACTGTGCATATATATACACACACACACACACACACACACATGCATGTATATATATATATATTAATAATATATTTGTTTTTACATTTAATATATTTATATATAATAAAATACTAAAATGAATATAAATAAATGCATTGAAATATTTTCAAAATATATACTTTATTAATATACTGTATACATAATACACACAGTGTGCTCACATATATTATGTAAACAAAAACGTTTATTTTAACTGCAATTAATTGTGATTAATCATATGACAGCACTAGTTTTTTTTCCTATTTTTCATTAAATAAATGCAGCCTTGGTAGTCATAAGAGACTTTGTCCAAACACTTTTTAAAAAATCGTACAATTCCCAAACTATATTGTATCTTAAACTTATGTGTATATATCACATGCAGTATATATTTCTTTATTTAATTGTTTGCTTTTACTATATATATATCATGCAATTATATTGTAAATAAATATTAAAAGCTACATTTATTTAATGTTTTACTAAATATATAAGAAATAATTTTAAAAATGTGCTTCAGTATGCAGACAGTACCTGAGCACATACCCGGCCGATGTGGACCTGCTGTGGGAGGTGGAAGGAGTTGGAGGTCCCTACCAGAAAGTGAAAGTGGCAAGCAAACTTTGCTCCATGGCACTACAATGTAAGTACCTCTTTCTGGATCATATCTGCCACTGACTCTCTTGAAACTATAAGTTATGGGGTTGTTTCTCAAAATGGCAGCTTTTACCAGTGTATCTCATTGTTCATTGCAAGTGGCATCATCCTGTCAGCTCAGTTTCACATCTTTACTTGATATATAGGTTAGATTTTAGATTTGTTTTGTCCATCTCCATACAGGCAACCACAGCTCATGGGCAGCAGAAGAAAACAAAAATGGAGAGGTTTCTGTTAATGAGGTGGAGATGACAGAGGAGAGCTGCCTGGACATCACAGTAAATTTGATCTTATCTTTATGTAGTATATCCAGCTTTAATAGTAGGGCTAAAGGGGAAGAAACCAATTTAGCTTGTGTTCATATGTAGTTTTTCACATGCCTGCTTCATTTTTGTGTTTATTTCTGAATATGAGATATTTGTTGTGTAGGTATTTATAGGATCTGCTAACCCTTGACTGAGTAGAGTGAACTGTTTTCACTTTGATTTTACAGGAGGATGTGGTGATGGTCAACAAACATCTCAAAGTAGCAGAAGGTTTGGATTTGTGTTCAATTTATCATTCTAAAACACCCTTTTTTGCCAATTCAGACCGTTTAAGTGGGTGTTAAAGCCTTTTATTTTTTTTCTTTCATCTTCTATCTTTAGAAATTAGTGACTTGCCCATTTCCACACGCACACGGAGCAGCGAACACAGACAAAAGAAAAGGCCACGGGAAGAACCAGAAGAGAGTGCCGTCGAGAATCGACCTGAAAAAATCAACAGGTCTTTAAAAACGCTTCACATACGAAACCTCATTGACTGTCTGCTTTCAGAGTTTATCCTTAAGATTACAGTAATGGGGATTTACTTGTGTGCCACAGAGATAAAATGTGTAATATCATAATGCAGCAGATGGGTTCTTAAAATGACCCACCACCATGGGTCTGATAGTAAACTTACTTTTGATACTTTTGATATTAAATTTTGCCTGGAATAAAATGGTACATACTGTATGTAAAGTGTATTAAATTTACAAAACAAAAAAAATCCCATAGACCCAACCAGTTTGGGGAGTGACCCAAATGATATCTGAACACTTGAAAACCACAAAAACCACATAGAAACACTTAAAGAACTTCAATTTATTATAGATTCATTTTTGTAATAATATGTTAACTAATGCTGAATTGAAATAGTTTACATGCATATTTATCTGCATTAATAAATGTACAAATGATTGACATTAAGATAAGTTTCATGCACACAGGCTGAGTTTTATTTGGTAATTTATATATATATATATATATATATATATAAAACATTGATTATATATTTTATACAAATGATATACAGCATAATTATTATGTGTATTATTATTTTTGTTATTTCTTTATTTATTTTAAAATAGAAAATAAATGTAAACAATTAAAAAAGTTTTTAAACAAACCTGGATGGCAAAGCTTAATTGTTTTAGTCGTAAGTTTCACATGAAAGTTAAGTCCAAATGTATCCTCTTTGTCATTTATTACCTTCATATCGAATTTAGAGTGGTTGAACCAGAAACCGAGACAGAACCTGGTGCTGTTGTGCCAGAGACTAAAGAACACACGGATGAGGAAAGTGGAGGAGGAGAAGATGGAGCAGAAATGTCTGTGCAGGTGGAGGAGGCTTCATCCAGGGAGGCCCCTGCAGACTCAGAAATTCTGGTGAGGGACACAACAGTACTCTTTAATGGTTGTCTTATCTGGTACACTATTTTGTTTTTCACTGGTTTAATGTGAGGCCAAACAAGTTGGCTTACAACAGTTGCCAATGCAAATTATGTTTGTGGTTCATAGAACAGTAGGTTCTTTGAGCCAGAGGTGCAAATGTTACATCAGTTCACACATGCAAATATGTACAGACACAAATCAGGTACTGAATTCTCTGTTAAGCTGGCGGAAGTCAATGGAGAAATGACTGACAGTCAAGAAGAAAGGAATGAGGGATCACCAGTAACAGTAGAGGATGCACAGGCTACCCAAGAGCTCCCTCTAGAGGCTGAACCTGTTATCCAAAATGGCACAGCTGAGGAGATGGAGGCAGAGGGAGAAGCACAGGCAAACTATTTAGTTCAGTTTAAGGTCAAGGTTGTACTGTTATATGATTTGAGCAATCTATAATATATCTATAATATCTGCAATTTGAGTAATTTATTGTGCATATATAAATATATATAGTCCTTTTTCTTTTCTTTTTTTATTAGAACATCAATGTTACTACTTCTTGGACTATAACAAAACATTTATTATCTGGTTTGTCTTGTTAAGGATGACATCAATGACACCCCTAACGAGTCAGAAGTAGTGGAGCAGACTGACCAAGAACTTGTTGCTGAGGAGAAACAGGAGACCGAGGCAGAAGTTTCTTCTCCAATTGAGGAGGAAGAGGAAGTTCAGCAGGAAGAGGATGAGGAAGTAGCTTTTGCAGTTGAGGACATACCTTCGGCAGTTAAGGAAACCGAAGAGACTGATCGTCCACCAGCTGTTCCTGAGGTGCCAGTCATTCCTGTCGACCTGGTTGAGTGTGTTTCCTCTGTGCAGGACAGTGATGCAGTAGAAGAACCATCGGCTCCTGAGCTGGAAGCTCCACAGGAGGAGACCTCTGCTTCTCCTAGTGCAGCAGGTGGAGAAGTCATTATAGAGACAGAGGAGCCAGCTGTGAGCCAACAAGATGAGACTGCCTCCGATGAGCCACTTGAGACTGAGGAGAGCCAACCTACAACGGAGGACTCTGAAAAAGATGAGCCAGAGGAAGAGAAATTACCTGAGACAGACGAAAAAGAAGAACCAAAAGAAGAGGAGGATACTGCCACCACTGAAGATGATGATGATGACGATTATAAATGGAAAAGTTCAGTCGAAACTCGCGATTCTACTCCTGGGGTTCGAGTTCTTCGAGGAGGTAGGATCAAACCCGTCCCGCCAACACCCAAGCGCACATCCAGTAGACTAAGCAAGGCTGTGGTCATGCAGGTGGTGGATGAGGAGTTTGATGAAGAAGAAGAAGAAGAAGAAGAAGAAGAGGAGGGGGAGGAGAAACTCACAAGCACTGAAGAGGAGAAGGGGAGCACAGAGGAAGATGAAGCTGTCGAACACCATTCAGGAGAAGAGGAGGAGCCTCCGGTGATTGACAGGAGAGTGTTGCGGAGGAAAACCAAAGTAATCCAGTCCACGCCCACAAAAGCAAAAAGACGCAGTAAAAACTGATTACGTCCAAGTAGTGCCCACAGTAGTGGGCACTACTTGGTTAGACACATATAACACAATCTGTACTAGAGAGTATAAAGCGTCTTTTATACTTGGGATAGGGTTTATAACAGGTGGTGTTTACAACATCTAGTTTTTGGTTTTGGTTCAGGTTTTGTTTTATGGCTAAAAGAGAAAAATTAAAACACAATGTGAAGTATTTCATAGTAATATGTTTTAGGCACAGTCCCTTAATTTACAATGCTGACTCCTCACAATTATATCTGTAATTTTAATCTCCTTTGCTTTCGGTTCAGCTGATGTTTACTGAATGCAGCTTAAACTGCTGATAAAAAAAAGCAGTCATAAGCTTGCAAATTTACAATGTGAAGGTCTTATATTAGGCCTACTGCTGTGGATTGAGTTTCACCATTATCATTTCAGATTTTTTTTTTCTCACAAATTTTGTTTCACCTCACACAATAAGGTTTTAAGGAGGTCCTGTCACGTTTCTTATTATGAGGTTATTTGTTCTCAAAATTACGTGAATGAAGCTGTGCACGCCCATACATACACACACATATATTCACACATAAATATGCAAGTATGTTTATACCTGAGGAAAGTGCAGGTTTATAGAAAGTTTACATGAAGGCTAATGTTAACTGTATGGCTAATTATATACAAGCGTGTTTAGCATCCAAAACAGATTTGCGTTTAAATGTGCTAATGTCTTATTTTAAATACCAACTCTAGATTATATATTTAGCTGAAAACTAGAAACTTACATAAAATATGAGTGGTGAATCTTAAAAATTGTGACTTTAAGTAATGTAAGAGTCGTGTTGTCACCCGTTAGCATTTTACTCGTAGTTTGTTTTCTTGACATTTTTCGTTTTGCGTATCCCACGTGTTATTTAATAGCGCATAATACATTGTCTAATCATATTTTGTTAAAGCTGTGAAAGAAACGCTCGCACATTTCATTTTTTGACCACACGAGGGCGCACTTGGATATTTAAAAAAAGCCATTTCTGGAGTCTCTTCGCACTCTTTCTGTTGTTAATCTTTGCCGTTATCTCATTGTTGACACCTGAGGTCAGTTGCTTGCATTTGATGGCAAAGAAAATAACTCTAGAAATGATCTTTATTACGCGTATTCTTCCAGATTTCCTCTCAATTTAAAGGAGTCACAGTTTATGCGTTTTGTTGACAGAAAATCAAATACAAGTAGAATTTTTTTTTTATCACTATCTTGAGTGCTTTAAACTCTTTATTTACTTGTTTTAGTTGTTTGAGCAATATTTTTCTGGAGTTGTTTTCTCAGACTGATTTTCCTGTAGTAAATAAATACCTTTCTTGTATATTCCATGTCATAATTTTTTTTCAACCCAGTTTCTTTCACGTGAATGTGTAAATATTAAAACTCTGTGCTCTGAGCTGTGTAAACATACACATATGGATGAGGCGGAGTGATTTTGTACAGCTGGGTTGAATGATATTTCGGTGCCAATCATTTGCTAAGCAAGGTATGTCAGAGTGCATGTGCCGCCTCTTTTGTGTTTTCTAACAAAAGCAGCCCAGCTGGTTTTCTTTGCCTTACCCTACCTTGTTCTTCCAGCTTTTATCTATTTTAGCAAATCTGAGTCAATTTCCACATCCTTTGAATTTAGTTTTTCATTGACTATATGTGTGTAACTGCTAATCTAAAAAGAGAATTGGTAAAGGGATATTTTGATATGTTTATTTTAGGAAATAGATGGAAAAAGATGTCTCTTTATGTATATTTTCCACATTTTGAATTGTGCCTTTTTTGCAAACCAACAACAGTGCACGTTATATCTCTGTGCGTGTGTGTGTGCCTGTATGTATGTATGTCTGTGTATTTGTAGTGTGGATGCACTAGCTTGTGTGTGTGTGTGTTTTATGGTCCTGGCTGATTAAGCTTGGCACTGTCAGGAGTGGGTTTGTGTGTGTAATTAATGATGTGTCTCCTGCTCTCTCCCATGGTAAAGGCTAATAGGATTTCCCAGCCCCAGGCTACAGTGAGGAGAGGCTGGGTGCATGAGGAAGTGTGCAGGAGAGGAGAGGGGAGGCAGATTGCGAGAGGTGATAGGAGAGGTGACAACGCAGGAGGTTTGAGCAGGTGGAGGTGAGAGGTTACAAAGGATTCTGGATGGTCTGGCCACGCTTGAGAGGAGAATTTGGACTGCTGTGGGAAAAGGAGAATGTGTTAAAACTGTAAAACCTCTGGAGAAGAGAAACTGGTAAAAGAAAGGAACATGTAATTTGTAATTTAACATTGCACGGGGGGAGAAAAAAAGGTTTTGAGAGTTTATATATATATATATATATATATATATGAAAAGGTATTTGTTTATATTATCATATATTATTTTAATGTATTACAGTATTTACAAATATTTTTAAAATGATAAAATAATAGTATATTTTTTAGTCATTATTATAGCTAAAATAGGTAAAAATGTAACTAGGCATTTAAACCTTATGTTGCTTTTTTTATAATATTTGCAATAAATTAAATATAAATCACAATTTAAATTATAATGGTATCAAATAATTTATTTTACACCACTTTAAACTATTGAGTATGTATTATTTGCATTTAATTATTTTTTCCTTTTTCTGCAAAAAGTTATTAAATAAAAATAACAATTTAAAAAATGTAATTGTTATAATTTTAAATAATTAAAAGTATTTTAATTTAAATATTTACAGATTAGAAAAAATAACAGATTACAAATATTTAGAAATATAATTACTAGTATAATGTGTCATAGTTTATTTTCAGTGAGCTTTATAGTTACTTACAGCTGAAATAGATCAAATCTAATCAGACACTTTTTAAACCATTTAATATAACTATTGCATATACTGTATAAATAGAAAACAAGGTAATAACAAACCTTAAAATAGGTCTAGCACACAGATTTATAATGTGCAACTGAACTAAAAATACTCAAGAAATTAAGCTAAAAGTAATTTTCCATCTGGAAAACAAAACAAAAAAAACAGACAATCAATAGTTGATTGACCTTTGCTTAACGCAAAAACAACTTTTAATTGTTCAATTTCCTCTGCTATGTTCAGGTTTGCTCAAATAAAACTGTTCAAGATTATGCTTAACTTTTGACCTTCGAAGAGTCTGAAATCGAAAATAAAATGTGAAAATATAACTCTAATCTCCAAAGAGAAGAGAAAAGGTGAGGAGAACGATAATAAACCCCAGGCTGAAGAGTGCGATAGAGTAAGCAAACCAAAGAGACTTTCTAGGGGGTTCCTGTGCTGTGGGGCTGATTGTGTGCCGGGTGGAGGGGGGCATTGTGGGATAGCATGGGACGGAGAAACGGGAGGGAGAGAGGTGTGAGAGAACGAGCAGGTGATTTATAACAACAACAGAAGGCTTCTCCCCTCCACCACCTCCTCTTCCCTCTCACTGAAGCAAAACAAGGAAATCCATTACAAAAAGGCTTGTGTGATAATGGACTTTGCTCAGTGTGTGTGTGTGTGCAGGACCAAGACATCGGATATATTTGGGTAATAAAAGTGTAAAGATTTTTTCTGAGATATACTAGTGTGCCCGTGTAGCTCTTGTTCAAAGCATGGCTCCGGTCCGTATGTGTATGTGTATACAGACGCATTTTCAGTCCCCGAGCTCCTTGCCACCTCGTCCTCACCTCCCTGAGATAAAGACCTCTATTCTACCTCGCCGAACGAGAGATGGTGCTGACAGGCTCCAGGGAGCAAACAGAGAGAAGGAGGAGAAGTAAATAATAGAAGGATATGGCAGGCAGTAATGGTATGGTGGCACTGAAGACCACGTTCTCCACGGCAGGAGGGGCTGCATGCGGGATCTAGCCCGGCTCAGAGTCTCCCTCTGGGGGAGGAGACGGTGTGGAAGAGCCCCGTGCCTGCTCCTCTCACATTACCCCTTATGTTAAAACCAGTCAGGGGGAAAATTGGGGCCTGCGTGGTCCTCCACAGGCCCACCTGAGCCCACTGAGACAAGGAATGGGGAAGGAGGGGGACCTACAAGTCTCTAAATGCATGAGTAATAAGAGTCATAACCTTGAAAACATGTTGGGCATGAAAGCAGATACATGTGAAATGCATGTTTGTTGTTTGTTTGAATGTGATGGCTGGCATCACCTACGTAAGAGAGAGTGGAAACAACTTTGCAGATACGTTTCAATGGGTTTATTGGAATGGCTTAATTACTTAAATGTCATATGTTGTATCTTCACCCGGAAAGGTCTCCAATAATTTATTTAATGGATATATATAATGTGTCTACTTGATGGCAGGCCTAGTATAAGCAGCTAAGGTCTTACTTGTTTGTTTTGTATAGTGGCATCTCTTTGTTGGTAGTTTTTTCTTGTTTAGTTTTAAACAAGTTTGCTTCTAAGATTGTTTTTGGTTTGTTTAGTGGTTTAGTTTGATTTATTTGCTTTGCATCGTTTTTGTTTGTTAAAGAATTCTCTTTTGTGACTTTGATTTGGTTGATTCATTTAGTCCTTTTGTGTTCTTGTGACATTTCTTTGGTCGCTTTTGTCTGGTGGTTTAGTTTTTTCAGTGCGTAGTTGTTGGTAACTCTAAGATTGTTTTATTTATTTATGTTTTCAGTGACTTTCCTGTTTGTTTTGGTGGTTTGTTCTATTGACTGATTTTCGCTTGGTGGACTATAAGATTTTTTTCTGTTATTTGTTTAATTGATTGAAAGCTGCGCTGGAAGACCTGTCGTACTGAATCACTTTCACTGCAATAACAGTTAACTATAAAGATTAAAATAAAGATTTATATTCTTTGTGGTTATAAAATGCAGATTAACATGCGTATAAACTTGTATTTATAATTTATTTATTTATTTTTTACTAAAAAAAAAATCTTTTTTATTATTATTAATTATAATAATTATGTATTAACAGTTGAAACTGATTCTATGAACCCATACTTTGAGTGCTTATTTTGTTTAGCAATTTGTAACCTGACATTTGATCAAATTTGGTTTAACAGTTAGCAAACAATGGGATGTCTTAAGAAATGTAATTGATTGTAACCCCATTTATATACTCCCTTTTGAGTACCTTGAATCCTTTTATGCTTAAGTACTGTATTGTCATTTTCTAAATTCTACAAGACTAGTTCATTAATTTCTTCCAAAATTATTATGCCCCCTATGTCCAGGTGACATTTGTCTAGACAATTGATTTTCTTCTCTAGCCCATCAGATGGCGCTTGCTTTCAGTCTGGAGGCTGTTCAGGGTGCAGTGGTAAATCACAGATGTTGCCTGTCCCGTCCTTTTGTTTTCCCCCCATTGAGAAGAGAGACCTCAGCTGTTAAAGGAGATTCTTCATTATGGCTTCAATGTTCTTTTGAAAATCATTTCCATTAAAACATTTTTTTTCAAAGCAAGGTACTAAAGCGAAGGTTAAATGAAGTTGAACAACGCACAGGCTCGTCAGGCGTTTCTGCGAGCTTCTCAATGACAGATCACTGTGTGGGCAAAGGCCTGTGTGTGTAAGATGGGGGATGGGAAGCGGTTTGGGTAAGGCAGATGTCTTCATGTGTTGCAGGTGCATACATGTTTGTTTTTAAGTGTGAATACTGAAAAAAGAAAAAACAAGAAAAAAAAAGAAAAAAAGAGGCAAAACAAGAAAAATACATAGCTTTTAACGATTTTGTCATCTTTTAAAGTGGCGAGCTCTTCTAGTGTGATGTCATAGAACTATAATTAAAAAAATTTGAATTGTTAAACTATTACTGAACTAACTGTAACAACCAAAAGTGTATATGTATATCCAGCTTCGGAATGTACTCAGTGCTAAACGTAATTGTCCCAAGTTGTTTTAAAGCTAAAATCATTTACGTCTTATAGTCAGCCTAATGTTTAGCTAACCCTTTTTTTGAGGGTCATTTTAACCCTGGAAGCTTTAACAGAGATTTACAGCAACTTTACATAAACATTTCTGTTTAGAACTTAATGATATCTTGCATACTAAAATTAGAAAATGCAGTTAGCTTGTTGGTTATTTAAGGTTAGATGTTATATTGCAAATTGTCTCTCTGGGTCACGTGTTATAATTTTTGATTCAGAAAACCTTAGTCAAATTAAATATCAGATATTTGATTAGCACAAAGTGTGTTTTGACAGGCGTAGATTCATCACAACACAGGTATACTAAGTGTTCATCGAAATGTTTAATGAACCGATTCAGCAGTTAATGAATGAACCAAATATGTTACAAATGGACCAGTTTTAAGACAGAAAAGAAAACATTTCTTTTTTAATTTGAACAAATTGAGCCTCAGTATCTCAGAAAAGGAAGAAACTAAAGCCAACGAAAGGATGAAAATGGTGTTACCTTTAAGTACTAGCTCGCTTTTGACCATCAAATGCAGTTTGACAGCTTTTACTAATCAGTAAGTCAAAGCAGTAGAAAACCCCTTGATATTGAACTCAGGAAACCATTTGAACAGAATCGAACCAATGTGATTGGTCAAGATGACCACTGACAATACACATCCTTTGAAAGCAGAAACTAAACTGCAAGAGAGGGTCCTTCGCACGATGTCTCTCCACCTTTCAGGTCCAAATATTGGTTTGTTCTGGTCCGTGACCAGCTGATAAACCCTCCCTCAGTAACCTAAAGCACTAAGGCAGACCAGTTAGGGTGGAATTCCCTCTTGTGTCCATACTTCAGAGTCTTTCCGATCTCTCTCTGTCCTACCAAACAGTGTTCTCCCCCATCTCTTGACCAGGATGGGACATGGGGCCGCTGTAACTGGTGTTGTTGGCAAGGGGGAAGGGTGGACTCGGACCCCCTGTGAAGCCACCCTCCCCCTGTGGATTGGGATGGAGAGGTCCGGTCATGCCTGGCTCGGGACTGGGGGTATCTGCGTGAGAGATCATGTCTGTGAACCTTTGGTCGTCTGAGGGGTGATGAGCGGAGACCGGGCCCCCCTCCAGGGCTCCTGACCCCGAGCTGAGGAGGTAAGGGGACTCTGCTGGAGACTGTGCCTGTGAGGAAGGGGGTCCGTGAGGGAAGAAATCGTAGTTGACCACTGGCCCGTAGTAGTCGCCTTGGTATTCTGAGGAGAAAAAACAGAGCGCAATCAGTAATGCTTCTGATATTTAGTAACGCCTTGAACTAAGTGTTAAATTTGAAATGAGAAAAACTAAAAGAGTATATTCTTGTAAAACATAATCCAATCTGTTTTGTTTACCATTTTGAAAAACCAGTGTACATGACATTTAATTAACTCTCAGCGAGTAGTATTTTTATGTGATGCCCAATTCCATGTTTTTCCAAGATATTGTGTCAGAATAGTTTGGCTACGACCAAAATATTTTTTTGATACGAGAATGTAACAAAGGCACGGCTAATGAATGAAAATACTCTAATGAAAGGTGAGGAAAGAGGATATAAATAAATGTGGAAATCGTAGGAGAGGCAGAGGCACATTTCTTCATTTTTACGCTCATATCCATCCTCTCGCTCCAACATACCTTTGCGATTGGCCTATATAATTAGTGCTACAGAAAGTCATTAACATTCCTCCCCATTTCCATTATTTTTTTCCTGCAGTTGTGATACTTTAATGTGCTAATCAATCATCAAAAGACATTTTACTAAAAAGAAACGCCACTTGCTCGCTGAGTGATAGATCGTCGAATCATCAATGCCAGACCTCTGGAGATCAGTATATCTATCTCTTTTCATGTTCTCAAAGCTGGAACTGTATGCTTTTTGAGAGATTTGAAACATGCACTTTTTCAATCAGTTGTAGAATGACTGCTGTCCGTGTTCTGATTGCATTGCTATGAAAACACAGCTCGCATCTCTGCCAAACAACCTGTTAGTATGTCACATACCAAGAGTGTGCATGTGCAAATCCAATCAAAGTGACCACGCTGGAATGTTGCACAACAGGTAACGCACGCAATTAATTGTTAATCGGATATCTCTACAGAGTTCCCCAATTTACTCAAGTGCTGTATTTCTTATTTTATGCTTTATGCTTTTTCGGGATTTCTGCCTTAAATCTGTGCACGATGCTCAGAGCATCTTGAAACCAAAGAGAAGCTGCTTGGAAGAGTCTTTGTGCTTTCACGGTAACAGGAACGCTTTGGAGATATAGGGTATATGTGTGTGTAAGAGATGGCTCACGTTATTGTTGTGTTTGTATATGTGAGTTTTGACAAAAAGAACATTCTTTATGTTTATGTACCTCCATAGTAGCTGTATCCTCCGGGGCCCATTATGTCAGGGTCCTCTAGTCTTCCTCCGAGTGGCCTCATTCTGCGTGGTCCCCTGAAGAAAGCGTGTCGTCGAGCACCGAGAGCACTGAGCTGCTTCATTCTGCGTTCTTTAGACCGCCGGTTTTGAAACCACACCTACAAAGCAAAGCCACAATTATATACTATGTAATTACAAGACAGAGGTAAGTGAGATGAGCACGTGCACCTCACATTTATACATTTCACGTTACTCTCCAATTAGAAAACGGGTGATTTTAACACTTGTCCAGGTGACCTGATGGTTTAGATGAGTGGTACAAGTAATAACACCACATAAAACAACTAACAAGATGTTCATGACTAGTATTATGTTGGTTAAAGAGACCTTGTTTCTTCATGAATGGAAGAACGTTTTTGGTTTTTTTTTGTTCATACAATGAAAGTAAATGGGGTCCAAACTACTTTGACCCTGTAAATAGACAAACATTTTATTATTATTTTTTTTTTTTACATATCTTCAAATCGTATACATTTAGTTTTATTTTTCCATAAGTGTTGGGAAGTATGTTTTTTTTCAGCATATAAATAATGCTCTTAGTGATGTACTAGCAGCACTCCTGTTGATTTAATGGTATTAGCAGCACATCTGCTTGAAGAAACACAAACTTAATGAGGGAAATGAACACAACAAATGTTACTGGTCATTGAAATATTCTTACAATGCTTTCTGAGCTTTGAAATGTCCTTATATAATAATACTAATAATAATAATAATGTGACCTATTTAAATCAAAACCAAGAGTATGTATGGAGAAGTATAAAATATTAACATTAAGACCATCAAAATTACACGCACTATAAGTATATATATATGTGTGTGTACATGTATACATGAACAAATGTTCTTTTGTTTCATGTTTGTATTGCAGCTCAGCCTACTAATGCCAGAAACTAACACACGATAACTGATCCTGTCTGGCTTGTTTAATAAATCTACCCAACTACAACGCAGTCAAATCTCAAGATTTATATTCCTTCAAAAATTAATATGCTGTGATGATTTCACCAGTCCCTCATCTTAGTGCATGCACGCACATAATTTCTGACACACTGCGATGCTGACAAGTATCGTTTGATCACGGCTCCGCCAGCTCATTACAAATAGACCTGATATAGCAGTGTGTGACAGATGCAATATCAGACTCATCACTATCGAACATTGTTTCAATCTTTTAGTAAGACCAAGGCAATTTGACATACCACTGTGCTGGTGGAACTCAAATATAACCTTTTAGTCAAAAGAATCACAGCCGTGTGCTTCAACAAACACTGCGAGGGCCGTTTTTCACACTGTTGTCATATAAACTGCTTGCACAGGAACAAAGAGAAGAGGATGATGTGAAAATGTCTGACATAAGGTGACATTGTTATGCATGATGGTACAATGTAACACGTTCATGCCTGAATCTGCATTGCCACTGCATAATATATGCTAACAACAGTTAGTCTGCTCTGGAGGCACAATCTTGCCATGTACGGAAGAGAAAGAGAGAGACTATATTAGAGAGACAAAACATGTTCTCTACCTAAAACCACTTAAGCATTCCTCTCCATGCTCGGCAAAGGCAACACCTGCTTATTGAGAACAATCGGCTAACTGTTTGGTACATTTTTATGGTAATGTTTTGCCTCCTCCTGAGTGAGCGTTGCTTAGGGATTACACACACATGCTGCTGAACCGGCATGGCTCCGGAGGGCTCCCCGCGCAGAGCGCAATCCACATTTAACACATAACAAATGAACGGGGACGTGTGGCAAAGGCCTTCTCCATTTTGGCTCAGAAACAAAGCACTGAGCCTTGCTGGGATTCAGAGAGGGTTGTGATTTCTTGATGATGACAGTGACACGTGAAGATGAAGATGAAGCTGTGTGCTTGAGTTCACAGATACAACCAGGAACTTTAGTCATCAGAGATCAAGAATCAAGATCCTTTTGCTTTTATTTAGACTTCATATGAACCTGATGATATATCCATGTTAACATGCTGTATTTCTGCTCAATTTCACTTCAATTTCAGATTTATAGACAAAGAGTATATCAAAATTACTAAATGCTTCAAGACTAAATACATTTATCTGCACTTTTCAGTATGGTTGTGTTTTTCATTAAAATTTCACCTCATCAATTATTTGGGAATTTTAAAAATAGAAAGTTCTTAAATTTAGTGGAAATGGTTAGCTGTAATTGCTGTCAGAATAGTATGTCACATACTTTCACATTAATATTTTCTCAGCAAGAACTGACAAGCCTGTCATGTAGCTCACATTATCTTGCTTTTTTTTGATCAGGGCCTACTACCTAATAAAAATCCATTAATTAACTGCTTTAAAGCTGTGAAAATTCCAACCAATTTTTGTATTTTGTCATAATCTACATGTACGAGCACATTACACCACTACAAATATGACAAACCAAGTATATTTGTATATATAAATGTGTGTGTAGGTATGCATGTATTTGTGTGTGCATGATTGTGGTTTATGAGCACAAATTTGTATAATGACATGAGTTTGACATTGAATGTCCCCGTAATTCAAAAGGCTTAAACATACTAAATTGTGTTTTTTTGAAAATCTAAAAATGTGCAGAGGTTTAGGTGTAGGGTCATTGTACCACATACAGTCTGTACAGTATAAACACCATTACGCCTATGGAGAGTCCCCATAAACCACAAAAACCAATGTGTGTGTGTAGATGAATGGATAGACTTGCTTGTTACATGTTATATTATTAATACTTTCAGATGAACATTCTGAACAACTCTCATTTTTTCATTTTATATTTATATAAGGTTTTTCAGTAGGGCATCTTCAAGTGTCAACCTTGTCAAACCAAGCTTTTGTAAAGTTTAACTGAATGTTAACTGAGAAATAGCCTATCAGTATTCATTCTAATAAACACGTGACTGATCTCTATGACAGCAGTGGCTGTACTCTGTAACTGCGTTAAATAATTTAATTAATTAAATAACCAAAAAAAGCAGCAGTGATATCTTACAAACAGTCTATAATAGACAGTTTAACTTTGTTTCAGGTGAATGCTTACATTATTTATTAGAATGTTTAAAACCTTTAAGAATTGTGGATATAATATGTCCTAAATAAAAGTACAAGTAAATAAATAAATCAATCCAAATGTATTCTTGCCTGTATGACTCGCATGTTGAGGCCTGTCTCCTGCGCGAGCTGCTCGCGGATGTGTCGCGTGGGCTTCGGCGTCGCCACGAACGCGGCTTTCAGAGTCTCGAGCTGTTTGGCCTTGATGGTGGTGCGCGGGCCCCGCCGCTTCGTGCACGAGTTTTGTTCCTCGTTCTCGTTGTTGTTAGTGTCCTTATCTGAGGATGTGGAATTGTCCGTCTCCTTCGTGTCGTCCTGAATCGGATCCGGAAGATCAGGCGATAAACTTCGGTCCGTACATGATGACACTGAAGAATGATGAAAGACCAACGAGGAACATTTTAGACTCATTGCAAAATAATTTTAGTGTTCACGTTAGTGACATAACAGTAGAAGCTCTAAGCAGGTAAATAATATAAATGTGCATCGTCACATCTATCTTATGAGATTTGTGAATATAAGCGTTTGATGGGTGTTAAATAAATAAATATGTAGACATACTTTTTCAATTTGATAGATATAGGCTAATATTTCAATATTTGTGTGCAAAAGTTTGAAACATACAGTTCCGCTGAAACGGATTGTGGGTTTCACGCAAGTTCATTAATTATAGGGGCCTTCTGGCTTTAATATGACCGATTTAAAAAAGGAAAGAAAAGAAATGAAACAAAGGAGAATATAAAACCGAGGTCTAAACGTGAATCACTTCTGCAAAATATCGGAGGAATTAAGTCTGGTTGTCTCTTGGGACAGGCTGCTGTGCTTGATAACAGCTTGTCATTGTCTGAGAAGCGGGGATAGACGACTACAGACGTTTATCTGACAAGAACGCATGGGCTGGAGAGAATGAGTTATGGACACTTCTCCATAGGTGGACACCACTAAACCAAAAGAGTCCTCAGCTTGCAATGAAAAAAATGGATTGACCGAGTCATATTTACGTACGGACTATCACAACAGCATTTGAAAAAGGCCTGTAGTTATTTTTATGCTAGAATTCTAAAATAAGTTCCCAAAAAAAAAAAAAAACGAGCATAATTTTGCTCAAAGATGTAGGCCTACCGATATATTTGCATGATCAATTAAAAACCGGTTAAACTTATACTTATAGTGGCCTTGGCTGGATATGCTATTTTATCATTTTTCCCCTTACAAATAAGCTTTTATACAAGTTATACAAATCAAGATTACTGTAAAAAATAGCACTCCACAAATTTCAAAAGACCATTTGGCATTAATGAATCTGAGTGTACGTCCCTTTTAAAGCGACTGGACAGAGTACTCAGTTGCTGTTAAATTAATTGGACTAGCACTGACCCACAAGTGGAGGCGATAATGATGTCATCTGTATGTTGGGAAACAAACAGCCTGTCCGTGATTCTGAACACTCGTGAGCATCACAGTCTCGGGGACACGCGTAAATAGTGAACCAACACACCTCTGAATCGAGCTAGTCGTTTTCTTTCAATGCATTTTCCATTTGAATACAGCACAGAGGCTCTCTGTTAATGTGCATTTACATACGTAGAGCACGCGAGATAATATATGAGTAGACACAAACAAACACACCAAATAAATAAATGTTTTAATTAAATTCAATGAAAAAATAATGCGCTTTCCTGAATAAGAGAAATAGATTCGTTTTATGAAATGTTAATCTTAATGTCTAATTTAAAACAAATATATAATGGTGTGTATTTATTTGTTTAAAAAAAACATATATTGTACAAAGATATTCAATATTTTATAAAATATTTTACTTAATGAATTGTCATATGGTGTAACCATCAAGTAAAATGTAAAATCTAGTCTAAATATTGTTCTTGGACACTTAGCATAATCGTTATTTTCAAATATTTTTTGAATATCTTTATGAATGTTGAGTTTTAAGCATTTAATTCAAAGGATCAAATTAATGTAATGACCTTGACAAAGTTAGGGTCTAAATGTGTTCTCTTTATTTTATAGATTTCATAAGCTATCACATGACAACAAAATGGCTTCCTGCTTGCAGGTTATTCCATAGTGACATCGATATAACTATTAATCATTTTTTAATTAAATAATTGATTTACTGCTTTTTAAAACTACATAACAATAGTAATAAATAACAAACTAAATGAGCCAAACTTATTTTTCAGAGACGTTTGACGTTTTTACTTTTACTTTATAGCCTACAACACACACACATTACTGGAATCGTGTTAATAAATTCCTGTTTTAATGTAATTTTACCTAATAGATTCAGGTAAAAAAAAAATGAGCGCCAAGTCATTGACCCATAATTCACACAGTCAGACTCTTTCAGAGAGATGAAAATCTCTCTCTCTCTCACACACACACGCACACACACACACACACACACATACTTCTTAAACTACCAACTCCAGTCGTCGTGCTCACCTGAGTTTAAATTGACCTCTTTGATAGCGCTCGCGCTCATGTAGTCCTCTTTACACACAAATTTGTTTTCGTCGATGACGTAGAGCTCCTCGCCCGTGGACAGCTGTTTGTTGCACACCATGCACGTGAAACAGTTCAGGTGGAACACCTTGCTGCGCGCTCTTCTCACGAGGTCGCTGGGCGAAATGCCCTGCAAGCAGCCCGCACATTTCGTACCAAAACGCCTGCGGAGGGACACAGAGATGAAATCCGGAACAATATTTTATGTTGCTAGTCTATATAAGGTT
>JAUCMS010000048.1:2559556-2642251 GCA_032357445.1 Enteromius radiatus
TATATATATATAAACAATACAGCAGTATGTTAAGCCTAATGGTCAATACAAAGGTTAGGTCATGGACACTGATGATCCAGTAGTTGTTACATACTGTGCCAATAATTGTTTATTTTATCTGCGACTAAAAAGGACCATACTGAAAACGCACCAAGAAGTAAATAGTCAGTTCTGTAGGCTATATCTTTTATCTTTAGCCATATTATGTGGATATATATTATATAATACTGGAGCACGCACACACGATTTTCACTCACTGTGTCAGCTGGCAGTGATTTTAAAATTATAATAAAATAATAATGTAGGCTACAATTTTACCCCAAAAATAATAATCATTTATAAGAAACATGGGCATTAGCATTTTAATAAACGATGCCATAATTCTAAAGGAATTTGGCAGCAGTCTCAGGAAAAAGTCAGTGATATTGTAGGATTAAGGCAAGATACCAAAACCTAATTTTGGGTGTTAAAACACAAACTCAACTCTGCTCACCTATTAATAATTTAGCATGAGTGCGAGTTGTCCTTAAAATAAAAAATGTAACTATATTCATATACACAGCTAAAAATAATAACCTGGCTTTCTTAGATTTATTCATTCATTCTCTATGAATTGAGAGATAATCCGCAAATTATAGTTCGATGTTCTTTTTCTGATTTGTTAATCTGCCTACAGTTTTTTTTCCTCGAAGGGAGAAATAGTATAGTTCGTGTAGTTTGTTCAATTCATATTTCAATGACAATGAGACGAGAAAGACCAGGTATACAGGCCAGTCTTGGTTGTGAAGCACGTCAAGCGCACTACTCCCTTCTGTTTCTCCCCTCGGGTTTATTTTAACACTAATGTACTAAATCTTCCCCCATTTGTTATGGTATCGAGTCGCTCTCGCGCTTTTCAAATGCATCTCTCCCAGTGAAAGGCCATAACACTACTTACACAACAAATGGACGCATTACGGGTGATTACTGTTTCGCCCCACTAATGGCTCCACATTCAAGCGCAGAGCTGGATGGGCCCCATAGAACGTGATGGTCAAGGCCGTTTGGGATAACAATGGCTCATATGAAAGCTTAAACACTGGATGACATTAAATAGCTCAGAGAAATGTAAACTAGAAGAAAACCTGACAGAACACACATTAAAGACTAATATAAGTAAATAAGCGGCCTGTTCTTAGACTGCAGCAATATCATTACAGGTACGAAACACAGGTGTTTTAAAACTGTGTTGTTTGGGTTCTAGGAATTCAGTGCATATTTTATTGAGGTATTTTTTATTTAAAGTAATTACATTATGTTAGGAATTTAGCCTAGGCTAGAACATTTCACCGAGATAAATAATTTTTAAACGCTGACTTTATTCAATTGTTTCTGAATTAACAACACATGTAAATTATCTTTGCTATTTTATCAGTCAGAATAGAGTTTAACTGGATTTAAAATATATATTTCCTCTGTATTAAAAATGAAACCTATTTGCTGGAATTTCGTTTGTATTTCTGGATAAATGTGTAAAAACACAGTAGTGAGTTGTTTAATATTAGTTCTCCTACAAGGGTTGAAATGCATAATAATAATAACAATGCGCAAAATAATAACGTGTTAAACGCTGTAATAAACAATTACTTCACTAACAGATATTTTTCCCACAATCATCTGCACAAAGGTCTTCAAGAGCAATTCTCACGCCGAAAGCGTGTGAATACAATAAGCAATGAATGGCTCATCAATCAAAAGCTATTAATGAACGACGGAGGATCAAAGGTTTAACAGTACATTACACGTTTTAGGCAGGTTAATCCACAAAATGAGCCTCATCCACATAAGAGGAAAACAAGGGTAGGTAAATCCTACATGACACATTCTTCAAATGAGGATTATTCCAGAAGTTTGACGAGGTGAGGCAGCCCAAATGCGAGCGGCTTCAGATCTTACCTGAAAAAGTCAATTTTGCAATAGAGCTTTCCATCCCTGGAGAAACATTTTTCGGTCAGGTTGCAGTTACACTCGCAGCACTGGACACACTTGGCGTGCCATGCGCGGTCGAGAACGTTCAAGAGGAACCGATCGAGAATGGGCCTCTCGCACCCCGCGCAGTGCACCATCATTCCGCCCTGGAGGGGACCGAGAGCCGACCTTCCCAAACGGGCACCGCGCCTCGGATTGGGGCCACACGAATCGGTGCGGAGCAACGTCTTGGCTTCTTGAAGAGGGAGGCAACAGCAGAGCAAATGTTCCGTCCTGAGAACGTGTCTCCACCACGCCTAGAGGTAAACACTCCGGACGTGATTGTTGCGCATTATACCTGTCGGCATCCAGAAATCCAAAGAATCAGAAAACAAATCTATTCGCTGCAAAGAGTTTGCTAACAAAAAGGCGTCTCCAAGTTTTCCTCCTGGTTTGGGTTTGGGCTCTTGATCCACCTGCGTGTGTCCACTCACCTCACCGACACTTTTTTGCATCACTCTGTTCCAGTTCGCGGGAGCCTCTCGCATCCGTATTCAGATTTGATGACGTTTTCCTTGTCCTAACGCCTCGGTGGCCAATCGCAGACAGGTTGCCATAGCAACGGGTTTAAATATTGGTACTCTCAGATTGCTTCCAAAGTTCTACCTTGGGTTTGGTAAAACGTCTATAAAGGCTGAGGGTGGTAAAGCTAATTATTTCTTCGACGTGCTATTTTTTTGTTCCTACCTAATTTGGACTCGACCACTAAAATCTGAAAATGTGCTATGTGCACTTTGTTAGAAGGCTTGCGTTTTTTGGCCTCGCAAAACTTGGATGCTGGACAGCACATTTGGACTGGAAGACGCTGTTCGATTTCTTCATAGACTTTTGAGATGATTTTTATTAAGACGATAATGACTCCATATAGTTCTGTGTGATTAATGCAGAATTTGAGACTTAAATCTAATGGCAACCACAATGTAATTAATTGTTAGAATGGTCGCTAAATACAGAGACAAATTTACAGACGTTAAGTTAGCACGTCTTTTGCATGCTGTCTAAAGAAAATAAGTCTAGAAAATCCAAATAGCCATCGCTGCGTCTTAATTCTGAAGGAGTGATCTGTGCGCGCGGTGGGGGATCTCGTTCTTTTCTCATGCATAAAGCTATTTACAGGGAAATGCACTGGATTAAGATACTGGCTCGCATCAATAGAGAGTACCGGATCGCCCAGCGGTTTGACAAAGTAGCCACAAATCGAAGGGATTTTAAATATTTACCCAGGTAATCATTTTGTTAGCTGTGGAAATGCAAACACTATGTTCACTCTAATTTATTCGAGTGAATTAGAAACTGAATTCACAATCTTAAGCAGCTTTTTAAGCACTTAACGGAAATGACTTTATGATATATTGTTAAAATTTAAACCTGTTAATTTTTAAAGGTATGTCGACGCGGAATTCTCAAGATAGCTATAATTGTATTCATCAATTAAAAGGAAAACAACTAATACATCAGCGTGCGATTTATTATTATTATTGTTAGCCAATGAAATGTTAACCTACATGCATTTTGTGAGGTAATATCGTTGTCAGAGAGCAGTGTTATCACGGGTTCTGAAAGCCACAGGCATGTCTGATCGGTGGAATAAATCCGGATCAGGCCACCCGTGGTCTGTCTACCTGCTTCCCTCTCTCCATGTAAACAATAGCACGTAGTTTACAGTTGTGTTAGTGTATCGGATTAGAACGCGAACGCAAACACCATAACCAGTGCTCTGCCCATTGTTAAATAAAATATGTCTGACATTATTTAAAACAACACAACAAAATCTAATAATAATAACAACAATAATAATAATAATAATAATTATTATTATTAATCAATTTAAAATTCCAGTATTATGATTATAACAATTTTACAATTGGGTTTCACACTAAATACCTAAATACCTAAAAACAAAAGTCTAAGATAAAGGTTAAATCATAAAATCTGTCTATCTACATATCTATCTATCTATCTATCTATCTATCTATAATCTCTTGAAATTAATAATCCTTTTACAACATGCAGGGCTTAAGCGGTGACTAAATAGCGTTTGGTAATATTTGGAGTCAGGGGATGCCGGTGGGCTGCATGCTGGAAAAAAGGAGAGCCAAGGGCGAGTTTCGGGACCCCCGCTGTTCTTGGCAGGCAACAACGGCAGCGAGTTTGGCTTCGCTTACATTTCTAATCCCTTCGCGATGCACGCTATTTATTTTCTCACTAAGTATTGTTTTGTTGACTTCCCATTTAAGAAATCCTCAGTTTTCCCCCTGACGTTACCCTCCGCGAATAAGCAAATATGAGAAATGCACGGCTGGGCTACTTCCAGTCATTTGCATATTTTTAAATAGCTAATGCTAAAATTAAAGGTGCCATCTGTTTACAATCGCCCTGACAGAAGAGCCATTAACAGGCTGGCCTAACCTTGTCGAGTCTTTTTGGTTAAATAGCGAATCAGCCCACAGCTTTTGCGTACACACATATGCACCCAAAACTATGTGAACAACTCATTAAAAGCTGCTTTTAAATGACACAGAACGTCCCACTTGCGTCATATACGAACCAACGCGTTATCATTTGATGTATGGAAAAGCTAACATTTGGGACTGGAAACTGTTATTGAGAGCCCATTCTTCTACGTCTAATCAAAAGACTACAGTGCTATGAAGCTCCAGAGAAAGGCCCCAAGGCCTGCAATACAAACAAACGCCAACGGAACGCGCAGAAACACCTGCGCAGATGCAGGAACTGTCCAGGGTGCTGAAAACAGCGGGAGGGATTTGTGCTCGCTCTCAGCGACTAAAGCATCCAAGTCAGTGTGTGAATTATACAATGACTTCTGGGAGGGATGCATATTATAAACCAATTTCGATATTTTAAAGACATAAAATATTTTTTGCTGAATTAAATGTAGTCAAATTGTGAGTGCAGTGTGTATGTTTAAATAGCATATACCATATATGTAAATTTATATTTAAATGCAATGAGTTTATTGATGTACTGCTTTGAACCGTGTATAAATGGCGCACTGTTTCTATAGTTACCTCTGGGAATGGGTTTCTGTTGATTTGTGAGAATTACTGCAAGGTTTGGGAACGCTGTTGAAACATACATTTGTGAATAAAAAAAGAACGCGGGAAAAAAACCAACAATATAAGCTTTTACAACCCCCAACGACCTTTTATTTGACTTCTGGTTGATGCATATTGTTTGTATTTAAAAAAACAAAAAATGAATACAAGTACACTTTAATGATCAAATATTATTATATATTAATATATTAGCTCTCCTAAACATTTGTTAAACCATTCATTGAATCCACATTTAATTCATTTAACACATCATTCAACACCCGACCCCAAGTTAAATAAAAATAGTTATTATGGATTATTCAATGAGTGGATAGTGATTCTTGTATTTACTTCTGTCTCATTTTCTTAATCATGTTCAACTTTAAATTCACCTCATTAAAATTGAAAAGGCAGAGTCTGAAAGCTGGACACAAAAAGTCAGTTTCATTCCTGTTCAATTCATTGTCAACATAATTCCATTAAACGATCAGCATTTTGATGATCAGCATCAAATCTGCAATTTTTGCTGCCAATGCACATTGGCATATAACATTATGTATAAAAGAAGGAAGAACAAATGCAACATTTAATGCATTTACACTTAGTTAAATGCAACAAGCTTTACAAAGCTCCATAAACTGAAAGAGCAGAGCATATATGATTCATTTAAAGGCAAATGTCCTTATTATATCAGTCTCAAAGGCTTTGGGTGTCTATCAAAGATATCATACAAGTGTGATCTCTCGAGTTTTGCATAAATAGGACATGAATACATGCATAGTAGATAAAACGCCTCAGTGTTCTTTGTGTAATTTACAGACAGATGTGTTTAGAGGGCCTAATTTGCGCACGCTTTATTTAGTGGACATTTCCACATAAACACACAAACCATTAACATGAAAACACACACGGGAGGAGAATGAGAGGGAGCATAAATGCACATATTTCTCAGAATGTATTTTATAAATTCTCTTAAAAAAATTTCGGCATCAATTGATTTATGAAGAGCTTTAAACATCCACAGAACCCTTCTATTCAACAAGCATTCCTCAGATTAATAAAATGTCCTTCACACTAAAAAAAAAGTGGTTCTTTTAAGAACTGTTCACTGAAAGCTAGTTCTTTGGGGACATTGGATCCTTAATATTTAAGAGCGTATATTGCAAAAAACACATAAATAAAAAATACACTGACCACCCGTTTTCACAGACAAGGCTTAGGCCTAGTCCTAGACTAAATGTGAATCTGAGCTCTTTCAACAGAAATAAAATCTGATCTTAAAACATATATTTTTGTGTTAAGATGCACACCAGTAATGCTGTTGTAAAGCCATGTTTATAAAAATTACTTTAATGTCCTAATTGAGCTATGGCTTAGTCGTGGTTTAGGCTAAGCCCTGTTTATGAAACCAGGCCTGGATGTTCTAAATGATAGGATTTTAAAAAATATATATATATTATTAATAACAAAATGAAATATTAAATAGTAAAATAAGATGAAAACGTATTTAAAGCAGAAGGAAAGGCATAAATGCAAATAGACAAAAGGACATGAGAGACACATACGTACACACTTTGAAATGAGCTCCACTCAAAACACGTCTCCCTGGAGACATTGCAGTGAGTGGCACACCTCCACTTCCCCTACACAGACCTTCATTCTCACTGCCAGAACTAGCCTGGAGGGGCCAAGCCATCTCAGCATGTTTTTTACGCTGCACCACAATCCACCCAGTCCAGCGCACACACAGGCAGGGAGGCAGACAGACACACTCTCTGCCCAAAGTGCCATTAGTCTTGAAAGGTAGGAGAAGGGAGAAGAGGTGAACAGGCATCTCAAGCATTCCGATTTGCGAACCCCCCCTTTTCCTCCCGTATCCATCCACCAAAGGGGTACATGACTCCCCAGGGCTGAGGCAGCATGGCTGGGGTAGGCCTGGAGGGGGCTGCGAGCAGGGATGCGGTTGTGGGGGTCGGTCAGTGTGATGGATGGTTGATTGGTAGCTGTCCCAGGGGCCTCCCTCTCTCTCACCTCTGGCGCTGGGAATTAAAAGGCGGTTTGTCTCTAGCGAGTCCTCAGCTGCTGAAAGCAGCCCGGCAATTTCACAGAGATCAGAGAGGGCATTACTGCTGCCTGTCAGGGGAGCCGTCACACAGCCGGACACCACAGGGTGGGGTGGTGAAGGGGGGCCGGCTCTTACAGGCATGCACATGCGTGCTAATTTTCACATGGAAAAACACGCCAATGCATATGAGGCTGTGTATCTCCATTAACACCCAAACTACCCTCAGAACACCAATGTGAGACCCCTGTCCTGATGATTATAAATACACACAAACATTCACACTTCCAACAATCTCACAGCCACTGAAACATCAAGAAACTTATTAACAGCCACCATACAGTACAGTAAGAGTTGTGGTGGAAACCAGCTGGTCAGGAACGCAGCTAAGCTCTCAGTTACTGCTATGACCATGGCTGATGCTTTAAAATGAGGGAAATATCTTAAAACAGATATTACAAGAAATAACAACAAAAAAAGCATATAAACAATGAAAACGATTCTAAATTTAACTAAAGTTAAAAGACTTTTGTTTGAGCTTAAGAATGTACATTAATACTGTTTAACTTAATGAGTATGCAAAAACATTAATATAAGTTTAAGTTACTATAAGCCAGGTTGAGAGTTCACCCAAAAATGAAAAGTCTGTTATCATGTCATGTGAAAGCCATATTACTTTTTTTCTGTGCAATAAAATATAAGAGGTTTAAGCAGAATGTCCGAGAAATTCAAACAGCTTTTACTTTGCACTTACTTTTGTTTTATTTCAGTTTTAAAACCTTTTCTAGTTCAAATCTTGTGTTTCCAGCAGCTGTTTCTCCAGTGTCCTTCAGAAATCATTCTTATATGCTTTTTTGGTGCTCTAGAAACATTTTTTCTAAATGTTGAATAAAGCTGTGCTGCTTGATGTTTTACTAAACCATGATACTTTTATACTGAATGGAAAGTAAAAAAAAACGTACTAAACAGTGTTTTATGAAATTAAAAAAGTGCACACAGTTTCCTGTAAGGGGTAGGTTTAGGTGTAGGACAATGCCACATACAGTCTGTACAGTATAAACACCATTACACCTATGGAGAGTCCCCGTAAACCACAAATGCAAGTATGTGTGTGTATAGGGTACAGACCCTGTCACTGAAGCATGATAAGAGAGATTACCTGCAGCCTTTGGTCCATCTTAATGAGGTAATGAGTGGAGAGGAGGGGGGCGCTCTGCCTCTGCCCTCATATACTCCATTAATCAGAGCAGGTTGGGGGGGTCAGACATCACGGCCAGAGCCCCAACCCACCCCCATAACACACTAATGGACTGACTGAAGGTGCATTTAGTTAAATGGCTCTGACTGCTTAGCATGATGGAGAGGAGTAGGGTGAGAGACAGAGGAAGAGGATGGCAGGATGACATACAGAGAGTGAAAAAGAGGAGTGAGATGATGGGAAAAAAATCAACAACAACTGCAAATCAAAAATAATGACAAAAAGAAAATGACACCTGCTAAGATCTGTTCTGTGAGACATGAGTTCAAATTAGAAGCTATTAAAAATATAGCTGCATGCAGCAAATACCGGAGTTCAAGCATTTTAAGGTTTTTGAGGTTGTATAGGGCAACCTGGATGTATGGCAGAAAGTGAAGCAATAGACTCACACACACACACACACACACACACAGAAATGAAATGGTTAAACTGTTATACTGATGCAAACACACAGACACACACATGCACGGGCATACATTCACACATGTTGTGGTGCAATTTTAGATATTAGAAATAAAGATATGTGACAGTTATTGCAAGTCTTCTCTTTTAAAGAGTTTATATGTTATTTTCATAGTTCACTATAATGATTATATGGCAAAAATTGTACCATTTTGCTTATAAAGTTAACTAAATGTGATTTTAAATCTTAAAATGTTAATTTTTTGTTGAGAGATTTAAGGTAATTTACCCTGGAAATAGTGTGTCTTTGAGGCCTTTTTAAATGGTTATAGTGTTACCTATAGTCTGAGCTCTATGAAACTTTGCATGCTTGCTAAGAGTCATCTCTCACATTTTTTAACCAAGTTAAAGTTCTGTATTTTTGTTTAGGTTTTATAGGCTTTTGAGTATACCTCTTTTTAAATTACCCCGTTATAGCATGTACATACATGAATGCATACAAGTATACATGCTTTCACCAAGTTTAATAAAGTTTTGAGTTTTTGTTTACGTTTTATAGGCCTTTGGGTTTATGTGGCCACGCCCCATTTTTAAATGAGCCAATTACAGCTAACCAAAGGACAAAATTAAAAATATTTTTGATAATTATTAATCTAGAGAGTCCACAGATTATTAAAGCAGTGGTTTGATCGGTACTAGTTTAAAAAAGTAGGTTTTTAACATATTTGTTAAATTATTAATAAACAATTTGATTGACTGCAATGGTTTCTCATTTGGAGATCTATCATATGATCTATCAATGATATGCATATTGTGAGAATATGTTACACATCACGTGATTACAGAGCCAAAAAACTCATTAGCGCCAGCTAGTGGCTGATTTGTTTCAGAATTGGTACAGACCCTTAGTGCCATGAGTCAAACGTGCCCACCAAGTTTCGTTCCGACTGACCTCCGTTAACCTTGTCTAAGAAATGTTCAAATTCATTAGCCGATGGCCATTTTTGTGGTTTGGTTCCGATTGGGTGAAAACCTAGGACTAGTTTGCAAAAGTAGGTTTCGGATTTAGGTAAATTTTGCTGGAAAACGTGGAGCAAAAAACTCACCTATGCACTTTGTGCTCGAACCCCTAACGATGTGGAAGGAACAATGAGCTACTACGCTGAACTTCAGCTTCTTGGGTTTGGTTAAAGTTATTTTAATATTATATTTTTTAAAAATATAATTATTTATTTATTTTTATTCATTTATTTATTTTTCACAAAATTGTTTGGAAATCAAACTATAATTGCTGGACCCCCTGGAGTTTGCCGCCCACAGACTACTATTTTAAATGATTATTACAAGCGTCTTATGGTTTTTATTATAAATCTATGTTATAGCTTTAGAAGATAGAAAAGCACTTGGTGTTTTAAAGTATTGACATCACATGAATATTCTTGATATGAACACTTAATGCACCATCTAGCTTTTTGTTGATGGCTATTCAAACATATGTGTATTCTGACAAAATACTGACTGATTCTTTCTTTATAAGCAACACTGAAGTGCTAATGGATATCTTTCTAAAGGCATTGTAAATCTCCTGGAATAAACCACAAATATATATATGTATATGATGTGTGTATATGTATATGTATGTATTATGTATATTAGAATATATGTGACCCTGGACCACAAAACCAGTCATAAGTTTTAATATATAGTACATTTACAAAATATTGTAATGGAACATGATCTTTACGTAATATCATAATGATTTTTGTCATAAAATAAATCATGTGACACTGAAGACTGGAGTAATGATGCTTCGTATCACAAGAATAAATTACATTTTAAAATATATTCACACAGAAAACAGTTATTTTAAATTGAAATGATATTTCACAATATTACAGTTTTTTCTGGATTTTGAATCGAATAAATGCAGCCTTAATGAGCATAAGAAACATCTTTAAAACCATTAAATATCTTACTGACCCAAATTTTTGAACGGTAGTATATATATATATATATATATATATATATATTCTAATAGAAAAGCTATATTAAATGTAAAAGAAAGTAAAAAAAAAAAATCTCTGGTTATTCTTCCATATCATTTACTTGATCTAACAATCATTATTTACAGTACAGGGCTTTTGCAAAAAAGTGAAATGTGATATATAAATCAAAAATTATGAAAAGCAGGCAAAGCTTAGAGAGAAGGAAAGACAGAATGAGGATAGATAAGAGAACAAAATGAAGGGCAAGGGGAATGATGGCAGATTGATGGAAGGAATGAAAGATAGAAATGAGCAAGAAAACAAGAGCAAGAAAGAAACTGAATGAAAAAGGAGGGGAAAGAAATGTTTGAAGTGTGTGTGAAAAGCACGACAGTGAGTCAGATATAGAGACGGAGGAAGAAAGAGCTTGTGAGGGGAGGAATAATCTGAGCTCTGTATGTGTGGTTGTGCCCTGCTCTCCCCTGGCTGGCCGCCCCAGCAGCCACTTGAATTAGCAGCCGAGGATTATGGGGGAGAGGCTCATTAATGGGGCAGACAAACAGCAGCCAGTGTGAATATTTGCACCCAGAAATTGAAAAGATTAAGTCCTATTTGACAATGACTGGCAGGCTCCACGCTCGGAGAGAAGCTACTGTTAAATATTCATATGCTGCCCGCAAGGCTGTCTGTGCGTGAGCGTGTGCGTGTCCTTCTCAATCCATGCAGAAATAAATATATATAAATAAATATATATATATATATATCTCAGCAAGAGTGTGTTTGTAGGGGGGGGTCTTTCTTAGTACATTTGTGTGAAAATGTCTTTACTTTTGTTAATGCAAATCCTTGAAAACTCTAGGCGTGTGGAAGGTGAGAAAAATGAGAGCTTAAGTTCAGCCATTTTCTAGTCTTTGGTATTATGCATAGTCATATATAAAAAAAACAAGCCACCTGCTTTTTTTTCACCATATGCCCTCAGGTCATTTCACAAGGACTGTAACACCACCGCCAACGGGATTCATTCCCCACTTTTCAGGCACATTTTTAATAATAAAAAAAACTTTTTAAATCACCTTTGACATGGTCACAGACTAGAATCTGGCCTTGGGTTTTGAAAATAAATAAATCAATAAATAAATACAAATTCCTGGCACTACTGTGGCAAGCTTTGTATTGTCTGTAAAATATGATGAAATGTGAAATATCTTTTTTTGTATAAAGCACATTATTCATAAGAAATCTGTAGCTGGATGTCACCTGTGAGAATGGACCATTCTCAGGGAAATATTTCATCAAATAATAGAGATTGTTTGTTTTTTCAACAAGAACTGGTGGGCCAGGAACGTTTGCATCTGTTTTAAGTAATTCAGAGGTAATTCTAGATCTGCTTCAAGACTTAATCTCACAATTACTCATTTTCAGCTGTGCAGTGACTGCGACAGCAAAAAGAGTAACTGATTTGGATTATGGCTTGGTATGCTCGGTTCTCTGCTGTGTTACATGTGGATTCGGTGGTTGGTCCATGTGCCCACCTACATAGGATGGTGATTAATGACGTGCCCTTTAGGTGTCTGGTTAATGCCAACCCCCCACTGGCACTTCCCTTTAAATGGCAAACTCATGACATAAAGAGGGAGCTAATCTGACAACTTCAATTAATCTATTGATCCTTTTTTAGGTATAATATCACACCAAAATGCATCATCCGTGAATGAAGAAGACTTATTTGGTTATTTGGGACAATCTATATATATATATATATATAATGTTAAAATGATTTCTCTATTTTTTCATTTGGCATTTCAATAACAACCAACAATTATGCATATTATTTTATTTAATAATAATAATAAAAATAATGTGTATATATATAGGAGACAGAAGTGTTTCAAACTTATAACAAACAAATATAAATAAATAAATATTTATTGTTATTTGTAACCTGCAATTTTGTTAAAATTAAGCAAAAAGTGTAAAATGACAATTTCATTGCATGTAATTAGGATGAACTAAATGCTAGCTATGAAATTAGTCTGGGATTTTTTTCCTTTGCAGAATGTTAGCATATTTTCAAGAAGTTTTTACAAAAGAAGCCACACTCAAATGACAAAATTCTCCTTTCATGCTTTTTCCTGCATTGTGTGTGTTTTAAGATTATGTTTTTGCAAAGGTCCACGAGGCCCGTGGTTGAAGACATTCACACACCAAATACTAGAGTGCACTATAATCACAGAACTGTGTCTATGCTGTGAGCACACCAGAGCGCAGCGTGAAGCCACTCTGACACCCCGTCGATCAGCCTGCCATGAAGCTGCCTGGCTGGAGATCACCTCCAGCGAACGCTCGGCAAATACAGCAGCAATTCATTTCCTTGACGGGACTGGATTCTTCAGACCTGACAAAGCTATTTACCTAGCCCGCCCCAGTGCTAGCCCATGTTAGCGCTAATGTTTTCCCTTCTGCAGAGGATCAATATCTTTGGAAGTGTACAAACAGCAGTCCCTCGGTGGAACAGATCCTGATGTGAACGGCTAACAGACCGACGGAGATGGCTGACAGCAGCTCGGCGCTGAAAAACCAACAGCAGAGAAATCAAATCAACAGCACATGCTAATGGGCCTCAGACTGAATCAACATTAGTGGGCTGTCAAAAACACTCCGCTCCAAGCGCTAATCAAGGCCAAATTAGACAGAATCAACACAGTCCAAGATCACACGGACTACATCAACAAGTTGTGTAAATCCACAAATATAGAGCTACTAAGTCAAAATGCCATCGCAATTTGAAAGCAACTAAAGCAACAGAATAATGGAAGATCTTAACTCATGTTTTACTTCTTTATCTAATTTTATGAGTCCAAAAACATTTACACTAGAAAAAAAATCTACAATAGCATATTAATAGTTTATATGAAGAAAATAATATAATGCGAAGAGTTTATTTTAACAGATTTATTACATAAATATATCCATGCTTGTGTGTTTTTATATATCCATAACCATATACAAAGTACACACACATATTATATACACAAAAAAAGATTTTGGATGCAATTCATTGTTATCAATCATTGCCCAGCACTGTATTTTTTTATTTTTTGACTTTTATTCTGCTTGTTGACTGAAATTATGATTTAAAGGTGAATGACAAATAATGACAAACATCACAAAAAAGTGAAAAATACACTGCTTTTTAAAATATTTTGTATATAGGTATACGTGTGTGTGTGTGTGTGTTGTGCATGTGAGTGTGAGTATGTGTGCACGAACAAGGCAAGGTGAGCTTGTGTGTGTGTGTGTGTGTGTGTGAAAGAGAGGGTGAGTGTGTTTAATCGCCTGCTCTGCTGTGATAATGCTGAAGCCTGTTATCAAGTCCATCTCTGCCTGAGGACTCAGCAGAGGGAGGCACGCTCACACACACACGCACACGCACACACACACTGCTCTGCATATCTCTAGCTTACACAGCCCTCTCTCGGTGCGTGGGGACCAGGGGGGCCAAGACAACCGATGTTCACCATAAACCTCTGACACTCATTCTGTGTCTGTCAGTTTCAGTATTGTGCTTCTCTTAGAAAACACCTGCTTCAATCAGCACACTGAACATTATCAAACCGGCCTTTACTAACATTTATTAGTCATTCTCTATAAAAGGAAGACAATTTGAATGAACTGACCAGCCCCTTTGACCAGACGTAAAATTTATGCCATAGTACATCTTCATGTTAAAGGTATGGTTCACCTAAAAATAAAAATGTGGTCATTATTTACTCACCCTCATGTCCTTACAAACAAGTCTGAGGTTGCATTTTCTTAAATGATAAAAGTGATTAAGGCTGTTAAGCTCTAGAGAATTATAGAATTGGTCTATACAACTTGTGTGATATACAAATAGTTAGAAGTAGAATGAAAGTCAAATACGGTTTCTAACTTAGTTGACAAATAATTTTATTTATTAAAGTTCAAAATTGAAATAAAAAAATCCAAACATTTTATATTAATTTAAACATGTATAATTCATAACATTATACATGTACATTGTTAACATCGTACAAAATTATATTTTTCCTTGTCATATTTTAATCAAAAGCATGTTAACATAAAACTGATTACCGTTGATAAAATTTACATTTTAGTTGACGAGAGAGCAAAAAAACCCCCCAAAAAAACCCATATTAAAAGTATTTTAAACATGCATAATTTGTAACATTAATAACTGTACATTGTTAATATCTTACAATATATTTTCCTTATCATATTTTAGGCTTACATTTTTAAAAATCTAATTAAGAGTTTATAAAAAAGTTGACAAGAAAGTGCAAAATTAATATTGAAATATTTTATATGTTAATTTAAACATTTATCAACATGTACCAAAAATGTAAAGATATGAAATCATATTAAAATCCTTTGTCATACTTTAATCAAAAATATGATTAATTACCGTCATAAAGCTTATCTCATCTTAATTATTGTTGACAAAAATAAAAAGACATTTGTCTTTATATCTTTGTCTGAATAACTTTGAGGACTTTCGTACAATAGGGGTGGAGCTTCATGCATACGTTTTTCTGAAAATCATACGCTTCCTTATAAATTAATTTGCCACCAATTCACCAAAAACTGCATGAGAGTGAATAAACTACAGAATTTAGAACTGTTTCAACCGTAACAGATGCATACCAGCAGAAGGACGTACTTCACTCGTTACTCTATCCCCAGAACAATCATCTCTGATCAAATATTCCTGGAATCCACATCCAAGAGCAGGTAGTTTTGACTAGTGTTAAGAGCGTAGCTAGCACGGGGGTCCAAACTCTCCATTCAACTAATCACCCCCCCACCCAACGTGTACCCAACCCCCCATTCTGCTAATTATTCGTTTTTTCAAATGCAAAGCGCTCGGAGAAAGTGAGATGATTTCTCCTCATCTGCTTAGGAGGCCAAAGAACGCAGGGAGGGAAAGAAAGCCACCCGCAAAAAAGGAGAAGACGGAGAGATGTGCGAAAGAAATGACTTTCTCCTTCATACAGCGGAGGTCTTTGAAGTCGACAGCGATGGAGGGGAGTGGGAGGGAGGGGTGGTCTCCCACCAAAAAAAGTAAAGCGAGGGAAGATCGTGTTAACGAGATGGCCTCTAAACATGAATTAAATGGTGGGAGAAAAGAAACACGATCAAACCTCTCCTACTTAGGCTGCTTACAAACCCCCTTTCAGTGCCCGTGAGGTGTTTCAAAGCCTGGATTCCTGGCCAGAGCTTCTTAAAGGAGCACGGTGTTGAAGAGGCTGAGTTTTAGGGAGGGTGGGTGATAGACTATAGACATACATCATAGGCCCTGAATGGGGAGGTCAGGGACTTACACGTTGACACCAGGTCAGAAGTGCTAAAGGATTACAAGCTCACTAAGCCCTCAGGATCCCTTGTTTTCACTGCTTCTCTCTGTTTGTTGTTTTGTTGCGGCGCAGACATGGGGAAGAAAGGAGAGAGTGGACCGACGGACGGGAATTAGTGTAAAAGCCTGCGGAGGAGAATGGCATCTCATTCACACCTCTTGTTGGCTGTTTTCGAGGCCCCCCAAAACAGCCCTCCCATCCCTTGTTGCTGTGAAAGCACGTTAGGTTGGCTTTGTGCAGACAAAAGGAGACACCCCTCCCTGCTCTCCGGACCCCGCAGGAGCAACAAGAGGATTTGGCACGGCACGCTAAACCCTGAGCCGCTCTCACTTTGATTGGCTTCGGTAGGAGAGCTCCCTCTCTCTTTGTTGATTAATCAAGAGATTTTCCAACTCTCTTTCTCTCTCTCAAACTCTATTTCTCTCCAGCTTCCCCCACCCACTCTCTCTCTCTATCGCTCTCTCTTTCTTTGCCTCCAACAGCTTTGAAGGTATTGGCTTCTATGACATCATGTTTGCCCATCAAAGTTTCTATATACGAGTAGAATTTTTATTAGTGAGCATTCTATATTCCCGAAACTGCTAGAATGATGTTGAAAAAATGGTAAAGGTGTAGCTTTGCCACAAGCAAAAATATATACTAATATATAGAAGGTGCACAGAGTCATTCGTCATGGTAACACACAACACTTAAATAATGCAAAAACCACTCATTAAATAACAGAAGATGTAATATAAAGCCCAAATGTACATAACCGATAACAAAAACTGCTAAAAAACATGATTATTTAAGCAAAACTATTTTTGTTTTATATTCATCCCAATTCTGGGAAAATCAGTTTACAGTTTTTGACTAAATTATACATAGATTTTTTCTATTTACTTAACTTTAACTGTATAATTAACAGCATTTTACAGTAAAATTACATAAAATGTCTGGTTATATGTTTTAGGCTACAGTATACAGTACGGTAACTTACTGTTAACCTACTAACAGTTTTTCTCTGTAGTGTTTTTTAACTGTAAGATTTTACAGTTAAAACTACACATATTTGTTACAGTGTAAATTTCGTAATGTACCCATTTCTCTGTTTATTCACAGATTTTAGACAAAAATCTTGCGTCTTTCAACATCTTTTTTTTTCTTGCAATAATTTGGCATCTAATGCCAACTGTGCAATGAACTCAACATTACTATAATGAAGTAAATTGAGACACTGATTATGTACAGATCTTTAGATGTTCTTAATAATTGCTAATTAATCATTTTACACAAACTTGTGGAGTTAATGCATGCTGTTGTTAACTTAAGTAGACAAACCAAATACTAAACATTCTCAAATTCATTTTCATTTTTCATTAACTTCAATTGTTATGCTAGCAATATTATTTATAATGCAAAACGGAAGCACTGTTGGTCTCAGTTTTTTTGGACTCTTTAGACTTTTTATTGTATAGCAGCCAGAATTTCATGGTGCATTTAACTGTAATTACTTACATTGTGACGGATACCACCAAAGTCATATCGGTTTGTCATTACAGAGAGCATCATATGTGTGTAAATAATTATAAACATTATTTGCTCACAAAAAATCCATAATATTACGCCAGAAGCGGTCTTAAATGATCCAAAAAATAATAAAACAACAAGCAACAAGCACAAATTTTGAACTGGAGATTTAAAACTAATGAAAAAACTACAATTAAAACATTATAAAACTATGTCAACTGTGTGCAAGACTTGCTGAGTGTATTAAACATCTCAGCATGATTTCTAGGATTACTTTTTACACTGTTGTGGTAGGGATATTATAAGAGCATCAAAATGACTTGCTTTCTTCATTTTTCATACAGAAGAGAGTCGAGAGTAGGGAAAAGGGATTTAAGAAATGTTGCAAGCCTGATTCAAACTCACATCGCTAATACAAACGTGCTGACTGCAATGTCATGACTCTGACAAAGCTCTGGAGATATCAGTTACCAAGTAGACAGACCAAGCTATGAGAGGAAATAATAACTGAAGTACACTGTAAACATCCCAATATCACATGCAGTGGACATTCACATCTGGATTGTTCACTGAGCCATTCTCCCTGTGTGGGTGTTCGAGACAAGGGAGTCAGCGAGAGAAAGTGAGAGATTGAGCAAGAGAGATAAACAGAAAAAAGGGGGGTGGCTTTCAACAATAAATCAAGTTCCAGACTAATCTATTTAGCATGCTTTCACCATTATCCTGTCAGTGAAACAGCTAATTAATTAACTGATTCTACAATGAAGAGCTTTTGAATGAGCCCATTTAGGTAATTACTACCAAGAGCTGTTTGGGCGAGTCATTTACTGCAGTCACACAAGCACGCTGGCAGCTGCAATAAAGTCCCTATCCTGTACAATTAGAAAAATTAAAGATAATATAGGTTATGGGTGTGTAGGTGTGCCTGTGCGGATATTGGTATTTGTGCAATGTGAGTGAGAAAGAGAGAGTGGCAGTGAGAAGTTCACAACCAGGAGATGATAACGATAGCACTGTGTCTAAATCAAGCAAATCAATACACAATATGCAAGAATGGTAATTACCAAGCAACTGATTATAAGTGTGTGTGTAAAACACTGTAATATTTTTCATATATACATACTAAAGCAATTTCATCTCACTATATCAGCCTTAAAATCTACAAACCTTTTGCACACAAAAGAATGCTATTCACGATAAACCAAAATAAAAGGTTTCAGTACCAGGCTATTGGTTCACTATAATAGATAGGACAGGATCAAGACCAGAGATAGGAGGGGGAAGATCACTGTGAATGAGCTCAAAGTGTGGGAAAGCACATCATCCAACTCTGACAATGCTGACATTAGTATTTAGAGAACAACACGCTGAACAAAAGAGGATATTTGCACCTGGCTTGTTGTCTGTGGTCAGAGGTTCATCACCTTTGGGTTAAAAGAAAAGAGGAGAACAACCACTCCTCATCAGATCAGCTCTACTTCATCAGTACATCTCAATAATGGCTCAATCAGAGGGCACCCCCCTTTTAGTGGCCTTCTTTCAGGGTGGCTGTCTTCTTGTTGTGCCCGGTGCTTCTCTGTTTGTTTGAGCTCCGGACGCTAGGCTGAAAGGGCACAAGCACTTTAAATATGAACAAAGACAGAGACCATGAGGTAGATAAATTATGTATGGGTAGTATTGGATCATGTCCTATGGTGTGACAGCAAAAATGTAGAAAAAATAAAAAAGCTTAACCAATAAAATTAGAATAATGTCTCTCTCTCTCTCTTTTTTTTTTTTTTTTTTTTTACATTTTTCTGTTATACCATAGGACACATTGATACATCAATTACCCATTTATATATATATATATACATACAGTATATAGTTGGTAAACATTTAGAAAAACCTGACTCTCATATCTTATACTTACATTAAATACGTGTGCACTGGATTTTTGTTCAAGGTTCAAAACAAATAAAGTTTAACTGATGACATAATGTTTATTACCATAAAACATTGATTTTAGATGAACAAAATCATATTCACATTTTTTTGGAAATATGTCAAATGTGACGTCATTTCTATTAAGTGGTTGTTTCAAAATATTTTTTTTGTTAGCATGCATATAATTTACCTAATCAACAATGTCACAAAAGTTCACTCAAAAATTAGGAAAAAAACTCATCTATCACAGAATATGTAGATGAGTTTGTTTCTTAATTTTTGAGGAATTTAGTTTTGCATCACTTGTTCAACAAATGGACCTTCTGAGGTTAATAGGTGCCGTCAGAATGAGAGTCCAAACAGATGAGAAAAACATGACAATAATGCACACAACACTAGTCTATCAAGTGTGTTCTTGTAATAATCATTACCATTTCATAATTAAATAGAATATATAAATATAAATATAATAAAGTCTGTCATAAGTAATATTTCATTAGGGAAGTGTTATTTTGGACTACGGACTGGTATTTTGTCAGTTTAAAGTTAGTACACCTTAATGATGGATTTGTTTCTTAGAAACACAGCTTTTCACTTTATAAGATGTCAACTGATTGAGGTAAGTCAATTACTTGTGGCATGAGGGCGAGTAATTGTTTATTTTTTTGCGAACTATTCCTTTAACTTGTACTGAAACTGAAATAATTAAATCTTACTGAAGTAAGTGCCTTTTTTTTAAAAGATATGATATTCATTGCACTTAAAGCACTTATTAAGTTCTAGGAACAGTGTACTTCTTCTTTGGTCACGTCTTATCTTGTCAACAAAGCCATTGGTACAAACACAATGCACAATGACCCTGGGTGTGTGTGTGTGTAGGACGGGGTGACGTGTATGTGCAGAGGCGTTGGTGAACAAAGGTGGTGTGAATGTAAAACCCAAGGAAAGGCCATCCAGAGTCTATGAATGTCAGTTTTCACTGACTGCATGTTCACTTACTGCTTTGTCTCTCCATTTTACAATGCAAGCAGCGCTCAATACCTCTTCACCCGAGGCTTCATCACAAACAGTAGTCCTGCCTCTCATGAATGAACCTCTGTCAGGGCCTTTCTTCCAGCCTTCATTCGTTAGCACTGCAAGACATTAGAGATTTGGACAGAGTAAGCAAGACAGCAAGAGAGAGAAAGAGACTACTGGCCACATGTGAAACCATATTTCACAGTTTATGTTTCCAGACAACACCTGTCACTTCAGCATATATAGGCCAACATCAGCACATGAACATATAAACACATGCACACACTTCTTTTCTTCACTATCACCTCACACACACACACACTGCACTTATTGCACCTTGTGAAGGACACAAGGGGCCATTAATTACTGGAATGGGCAGTTTTAAATCTGGCAGAAGGACGCAGTGTTGTTCCTGCAGAATGGAACGTAATTAAGGGGAAAGGCCACACGTCAGCGCCGAGCAGCCCGCGGACAATGCTGATGGGGATTTATTACTTCAGCTCGTAGAGAGGGAGAGAGTGCAAGAAACTGTGGCGGGGCAGTAGCAGCCAGGGTCTCACACACATCTGAGTGAAATTGAATGCAGCCGCACATGTGCATGTTGATACAAACACATTCGCTTGCATTTAAAAACATACAGCTCACTCACAATGTCCAGCACATGCAGAAGGTCACATATTCCCCTCAAGGCTTCCTTCGGCTAATTACGTCTTTTCTTTTTCAGAAGATCTGCAAAATTTTTTGACCCTACACAAATAACATTGACCTATGGAGTTGTGGATTTTCACACATTTGAGTGCTGACACTTTAAATATTGAATATTAACCACCTGTTATGTTAACATCTAGGTTGAATAGTAGCTAATCAGTGCATTTTTGAATAAATGTGAGGGGACGTCAATGAAATGAGAAATTTACATTGCGGTCAACTGCAAAACAAATCACGAAAAGAAGCAATTAAGTGTATAATATATTTACAAATTTAATAAAAAACTAATTCTGTCATCATTAACTGACCTTCGTATCATTTTAAACCTGTATATGCTTTTATTTTCTGTTGGGCACACGAGTTGACCAAACATATAATGTCAAGTATTTGGTTTGAAAGTTTATCATTGAGTAATTATTTAATTTTCACATTATTGATACCGACAAACTTAAGTGGCCTTGTAACATACAATAAAGGTCAAGTGGGTGATCTTTAAAATGCTTTCCTGTCCTGTTTGAACTTTAACAGATGATTACTATGAATTGTTGTTGTTGTAGAGATCTGCATGACGGTTCTTCAAAACAAAAACAAACAAAAAAAACATAAAAAAAATATATATATATATATATTTATTCAAATTAATTCAATGAACATACTTAAATGTAATTTCTTTAAAGACTTGTTGCATCAAAACTTGTTGGTAGTAAAGTTAATTTAGTTGATTTAGTAGGTGACATTTCTACAAAGCAATTAATTAATCCATATATTGTCAGTAAATGTATGTTAGAGTAAATGCAATATAGCTTTAATTTGAGTAGGGTATTAGTTTTTAAAAGCTTAATTATTGCTGTGTAAAAACATTACACTAAAACCAAACACAATCCAGTAAATGACTAACTGCTGCATGTGCTTCAACACTGGACATCAACTCATTTCTGTATATTGCTCCTTTATCTCGTCAACAGATGTTTAATTAGACAATCCCATGTGTACTTGCAATAAAAGTTGTAAAGATTTACCTTAAAATTCTCAAGATGATGCTTTATGCATAACATGTTTGGTTTTTAGCTCTAATCTAATTACCCGAACAAAGCCCAGAAACCAGCATCCTGCATCGTCCACCAAGAAAACTTTAATTAGCAACATCTGTTTGCCCAAAAGACACCAGGTCACGGAGCTGCGGATATTTAGGAAGGCCCGAGGAAAGAAGTAAAGGAACGCGCGAACGACAAGTCATATTAACACCCCACTGTTCCTCCCCAGGAGTTTTTTAGGCCGTGTTAGCTGCTCACCGAAAATAAGCCCAGAAAAGAAGTTACAAATTGGTAAAGGAGAGCAAAGAAAGCCACTCGTAGGCTTTTTAATTTCCTTCCCCCTGCCACCTTCACCAGTAAAGCGTGTTGAAAGCCTGATGACTCAAATTACACCTGGGTAGGGTGTTTTTGGCTATTGTACAAGCTAAGCAATCATCTATATCAGTGCAAAAGAGAAGTCGGGGTAACAGAAGGCTTATAGATTGAGAAAGGTTTTTCACGGCTGTCATAATCTCACGCGCACGAGCCGAATTGTTCGTCTTCACAGAGGCGGAACACCTGAGCACCCATGTGAGACGCGAGACTTTCCAAAGAGTCTGTACAGTGTGGAGAGGGGCCAGGTGTCCCGAACACAACACATTTAGCGAGAGTGATGATTGTGGCTGAGCTTTGAAGGCGCGATGAATTCCACAAACCGAGGCTCACTGAATGCAGACTTTTATTGACGAGAGGTTGCTGTAAAATGAAGTCCCCTCCATTCTCTCGTTCCCTCCCTTCCTCTGAATGGCTTCACCCTTCTTGGGTCTGTGTTCCGCCTCCTTCATCTCTCTCCAGCCATTCCTCTCGTTCTGCTATCGGCCCATAAAACACTCCCTCCTCCCTTCGCCTTGCTCTCTCCCTCTCTCGCTCGTGAGATTTGCCTAACAATGGGTGGCTCTGCCCAAGGTCAGATAAGAAGCCACAGTCCAAGAAGCCACAGTCACTGTTTCTTTCATCCGTCTTTTTTCCCCTCTCTCTCTCCCCTCACAGCTTTCAAATTATCTCTGCAGCACATAATAATAATTACTGAGGACGGCAGAGAGGAGATAAGGGAGAAGCGGCGGACGGGAGAGAGGAGGGGAGGGCGAGCGGCGAGAGAAGGAGTGTGAAAAAATACGGCTGCCAGAGAAAGAGAGAGGTTGAAGAATTATTATTGCTAGATGGAATTGGGTGGGTGGGGGGCGCTCAGAGAGAACAACACTGCTAATGTGCCTGTAATGAGCAAATCTCTATTTTTCTTCGTATGAAAGAGTGTGATTTTTTTGATCTATCAATGCCTGTGCCTTGAAAATCTATTATAACATCTGTATAATGCTATTCCCATGATTTTCTCTGGTTAAATGACATAAAGCCTTTTATTTTCAAGGTTACATCAAGTTTTGATTGTTACATATTTTAAAAGTTTCCAGGTTATAGAAATGAGGTGAATTTTTTTATTTATTTATCTTTTTGCTATAGAAAGAAAGTCACTCTAAGGTGGTGTGAAGTCATTTTCTTTATCTGTAGAAATATTTAAAACATGTTACATTTATATTCATATGCTGAATATAGTAATATCCACTACATTTTTGTCAGATTTATGCTGTTTTCTTTCAATTAGCATAATTTTTTAACCCAAAAGTACAAAGTATTTCTCTTTTTTTATACCCTGTGTGAGTTAAGTTGGCAAGGTTTAGTGCAACATAAGGGTTAAAACTAGAACCTAATTTAATCTCTTGCAGTTTTCTTTCCTCTAAATGTATAAGTATGTAAAAAAAAGACAAATGCTGATTAAGAAAATGATAGTTTGCAATGCGACACACTCTGTCAAAACACTTAAAACTGAATTACAAATGATCCAGGATTACAGTCATCCGTAATATTGTGATATTAAAAATTCTAAGTAAACAAACCTAAATAACTCATCTCTCATTTTAGGAAGTGATTTAAAACCCCAAAGGACTCCATGCAGAGATTTATAGATCATCCAAAAATCTGAAAGGAGCTGAAAGTCTCTAGAGGTTTTTACTGAACAATAAAGTTGCATCGCAAATTCCCCTAAATCCCATCCTGCTCACCCTGCACCTCCATTCTAAACACCCCTTTCCATGCACTTCCGCACCCCTAACCCTTCTGACCCCCATAATGTTATCGGGAAGCAGGCTAAGCCTCCTAATCCCAGGTCCTGTGGTTCCCCACACCACCCAGAGGAGCTTCTATCTGCCTAGCTGTGGTGCTCTGTGCCGGGCTGATACTTGTGGGCTGAGAGGGGGGTCTGGAGATGCCTATCAGAGCCGCTGTTCAACAGTCTACAACACACACACACACAAATGTCACCCTTGACATGTAGATCGCTGGCCATCGGAACAATATTCTGAGGAAGCCTTATCTCTGAACTCAAGCTTCGTTGTCTGGATGACCCATAGTGGACCGATGACAAGGGGGGAGGGGGGGGGGGGATTTGTATTTTCCCAGACCACATGTTTCTCATTGGGTCACCAGACTGTCTCTGCTTTTGGTTGTGACTCACGATGGACATGGAATTGGTTTGGTTTTGTATTATTTAAATATCAGGTGCGTGCAAATCACCAGAGGCTAGCATTTCATGAATTCATAAGAAATTTACAAACCAAAAACTGATTAGGGCACAAAACTGAAGTCAAACAACTTATGGAAATCACCTATAGTGACTGTACAAAGTCTAATCCACATCAAATGTAGTTCCACCAATGTTTGAGGAGATCTGTACAAGTGATAGAAAATGCTAATTACTAAAGACAAATCTTTTCAGATTTGTTGTTATTATTTCAAAAGCATTGAGTTTGGGATTGTAATCAAATCAGAGATTCTCTCTCTGCAAAGCAGCATGAACATAATTCAAAGCCCATTCACGCTAACTATAAGCGATGGTCCTAGGAATGTCTTTTTAAAGAAATATTCCAGGTTGAATACAGACGACATAAGCTCTGTCAGCAGCATCTGTGGCATGCGGTTGATTGTCACTGAAAATACTTTCAACTCGTCCATTGGTTTCTTCAAACAAGTAAAGATGCATACTATAATGCACTGCAAGGATGCACATATAATAAGAGTCTGGGGCATGTTGACCAGATGGTTTAAACGCAAAAGTTCTTTTTACCTTTTTTCAATATGGATGAATGTCTGATTATTATTTACTCCATGTAAAAATACTTAAGAATACCACACATATTCCACATAAGTTGTTGGTATCCCTACATGAATTTAATGCAAAAAAGCAGGTTTGCTAGAGTTAAATGGTCATGACACGAGTTCACAGAAGCATTTATAGCTGGATATATCAAATAAACTTTATTCATGGCGCTTTATCCCTGTTGTAAAATGTTGCTGTAAACATCTTTATCCTTTTGTATATTAATTGATGATATATGTTAATAGAACTTGCACTGAATTTCATTTCATTTAAATGTTGTATTTGGAATTTGTTTTGTTTTTTGTATGTGTGCCTTCTGAAAGCCCATAGCCTGTTTTCAAAGTTAAAAATGAAAGGTACATCTCATTTGGGAAACCATTAGAATTGTAACAAACAATAAAAAAGCAACTGAAAGGTCCATGTATCAACTGACCTTAGTCAGTGGAAAGAGATAGTAGATAGTGGAAAGACAAGAATACTCATTTTTTCGTAGCACTAAAACCAGATTTTGGCACAATTTTTTTAACCCATTGCAATTTATTGGAACTGTGCACTAGGGCAATTCACCTGTTCTAAAGACTACATTCTTTCTTCGAAACACACACACACACACACACAAATAACCTGCTCACACTTGCCCATTTAATTACAGAGAATGTTTGTTGCTGTGGTTTGTTTCTTTTCTTTCTGAAGCCGATGCAAATCTGTCGTAAAATAACTTGCGGTGTAAGCGTTCTGAGGGTGTATGGGTTTTGTGAGAAACAACCAAAATGGCAAATTTTTACTTTTATGAAAGTCTCCTATTCCTGTGCGGGTTGGCAGCAGCTCACGCTGCGTTCAAGCGCATTGAAAGATACAAGAAGACTACATTATACAAATCAAGACAGTAGGCATTTTAATATCTCTGTTATTCTTCAGTTGTCAGTCATTAGAGTTTCTTGCGTGAATGTTATAGTCCTATACCCAAGTCAATACATTCTTTCCTTTTTGTATTTTCACAAAAATAGACTACATTATTTTCTTGAATGGAACAGAGCAATGACGACGACATCACAGGCTCAGATTTGGTTGACGAATCTGCAAAAAGGGGCGTATCATGACCACCCACAAGGTAAAATGAATTATGAAGTCATTGATCAGCTTTCTAATCGTGAATCAAAAATTTAAAATTGAGCCAAAAATCTGTTTTTTTTGGCGCTTTTTTGAACAAACAAAAAATGAAAATAGGCTATGTTTTCTCGTTTTTCCACTATCAATATTAATTCAATCAAATAACGAATGATCAGGTGATACATGGACCGACCATACACAGACCCTGAAACAAAACTAAAAACAAACAAAATATCAACAGAACAAATACAAATCTAAAGAAAACTAAACAAACTACAACAAAAATAGAAGAAAACAAAACAAAACTGAGACAGAAGTTGACACTAAAACAAAACAAAACAACAGGCCCATGGCACACATCATCACCACAGAAGGAAACAAATGCAAATTAGATGGGGATATGTAGAATACTAAGAAAACTGAAGAAATCAAGTATTCTTGATGAGAAGGGGTGTAGAGTCATGTGACACAAAATCTGCATGTGAACTTGACTGGTTGAACTTTACTGATAAAACGCTGGGTGTTAATGTTAATTTGGAAATAGAAACACACAGCTGAAGTGTTGAAGTTACATGTAACACCCATTATTTAATCTGCATAAAATTTGAAGTTTAAAAAGAACACTGTACCAAATTATGCAGCCCTTTTCAAATAAAATGTGTGCATTTCAGTATATGTGCTTATCGTGTGATTCTTAAGCTGAAATTCCTAATTTGCCTGTATTAATTAAAAAAAAAAAAAGAGGAGGAAAAAAAAGTGTTCATTTAATATGCATGAAAGCTTCCCACTGGCCTCTGGAAAAGGGAGATAAAGTGGACATATCTCTGAGAGTTATGATAAGTGTGTGTATTTGTTTGCACATGTGTGTGTGCCTGAGACATATCTCTGAGCTGTATGATAAGACACATCAGCACGTAACAACACAGTGAAATGGAGGGAGGAGGGGGAGAACGGATGGAGGGAGAGATTGGAAAAAAATGAATGACACAAGGGGGCGTTTCTATTTCTCTCTCTCTCACTCAGTGTGGGTCCTCTGGGAAAGGTCGTGCGGCACAATGCAAACATGTCTGTGTGAATAGCTCGATGGGAAGAGGACAGCTGTTTGAGATGACAGCGATGGCTGCTAATGCTCAATCTGTCTGCCTCCCCACAGACCTATTCATACACACACACTTGCACAATGACCACGATGAGTTAGCCACAAAGCAAAAATGCGCTACTAACACATATACTGTACACACTTGCCACTTTCTGCGTGATAGAATGACAGCCTCGGTTCCTGTGTTGTGCAAAATATCCTGTCTCTAATATTCACTGATATATAACAAGTCATAAAAGGAGAGTGATTTATCGTAAATTGTTGTGACGTATGTTACAGGTATTAGAGACATTCACAGGCATATGTAATTTTCGCTGCTAAGATCCATTTCCGCACTCATTGTACGACTAGAAACACACCTTAGATAAATACGCGAATGGATAAAACCCCACTCAGTATTTATGTTAACTTGGCAGTAATAAACCTAGTTGTACATTTTAATTACTTTACACATTTTTATTCACTAAACTAACTTGTCCACAAAGGTTCTTTTAGAACTTTTGCTTGACCATGACATTAGTCTACCTATAAGGAAAACTATAGAAGACAGTTTACTTTAATAAACACTATAGCACTCCTTAAAGCAATGCTTAGAATGTGAAGTGCACTTCTGCTGCGTTATAAAATTTGCAATCAGCATACTCGTGTTAAACATCCACAAAATGGTGTGGTAATGCACGTTTTGAAGCTGTATGCCAACGCCATTAAAATACAAGGAAGAAGAAGGAACTCAACGCTTAGTCAGTCAGTTATTTACTAGAAATATTTTTGTTACAAAACCCCATCAGTCTGCTTCAGATGACATGTGATAACCTCCTGAAGGTGTATAGGTTAGTTTTACGTTGCAGTACTTGCGGATATTTATGGCACTTCAATATAATGGCCACTATCCAGGCGCATTACCAAGCTTGGAAGACCCAGAATTAAACAACAAAAGAAAGTCATACACACCTTGGATGGCTTTGGGGTGAGTAAAATATGGGGTAATTTGTATTTTTGGGTGAACTATTCCACCAATGACTTGACAACTGTATTCCACTTTACTGAGAGTGAGTAATTAATGACATCATTTTCATTTTTGGGTGAATTATCCTTTAAGTAGCATATTCAACATTGTTCAACATTTAAGTTATTCTGCTGAATCTTCAGCAGTCACCACTCCAGTCTTAAGAAATAATTTTAATATGCTGATTTGGTGCTCAAGAAACATTTATTATTATCATCAAATGTTGAAAAGAGTTGTGCTGCTTAATATTTTCGTGAAAACAATTTGATCCATAGAAAATGGCTAAAAAGACCATTTGTTTGAAATATAAGATTTAATTGTCTTTAATCTCACTTTTGATTAGTGTAATGCATCATTGCTGAATAAAAATATTAATTTGTTGAAAGAAAAAATCTTATTGACACCAAATTTTAAATATAGTTAGTTTCTCTGCATAAGGATAAAATGATTGAGCAGGAGATGGCTGTGACAGATATGTATGCTCTGTTTCTATCATAAGCTATTCGCCATATAGGAATGATCAAAGCAAGTCAGTAAACACTCAAGCTGCCTGTGTGTCTGTAACCCTAGTTACCTGCATATGAATATATCTGCAATAGATGTCAGAAGATGATTTGGCTGAACTAACACAATACAATCCTATTCGGAAACTTTCAAAAATTACACAATAGCCATGAACATATTTGAGGTAATAGTAGAAATACTATGGAAAAAGCAGAAATTAAAGACAGAGAGAAGGTTGAAGAGAAAGTGGAGAGCTAATTAAAGAAAGCCTACAGGCAAAGCTTGGGGGCTGGGAGGATCGTGGAGGAAGGTGTCATCACACACACATACACTTTCCTCTTCTTCTCTCCTCTTCCTTCTCTGGCCTTTGATAAGACAGAGGTGCTAGACTGGGCCTCACCAGCACTGTGTATAATCACGATAGAGTGAGAGAAAATGTATGAGCAAGTGCGAGGGGTTTGTTTGGCTGTTTTAAGAGAGTGCTGCTCTGCTCTTGGCCTTGTTAGTGCTCATTAATGACTGACTGCTTGCTGGCTGCATATCTGTTCTGTGACCTGTTTTTATGTTTTACTCAATGTGTGTATCTGTTTGGAAATATGTGTTTGGTGCAGTGTGGTATATGTGTCAAAAGGTATGGCTTCATATCACGGTCAAGTCTGTCTATATGTGTGTGTGTGTGTGTTAGAAGGAAGGATAAATCATAAGATATGTTTCAGGAGTCATTCCTGTTCTACAAAGTGATTCAGTGTTTTCTTGCACCTGTTTACTCAAAATATGGTCAAATGACTTTAACGTCTAGACCTGAAACATCTGCTAAAAGATGTGCTAACAAGGTGCAGTCACAAATGGAAACTCAGTCAACTCTCTCCTTTAATTAAGAGAAGCCTTTGATAGCCTCTTTGGATTTATCATATCGAACAAAACTGCCTTAATAATAATATTATTATGTGACCTGGAGCACAAAACCAAGTCGCTGGGGTATATTTTGTAGCAATAGCCTAAAATAAAAATAAAAAAATACATTGTACATGCTTTTATGCCAAAAATCATTAGGCCCAAGTAAAGCTCATGTTCCATGAAGATATTTAGTTAGGTAAAAGTTAGTATATTAAAACTTAGCCAAGAACTTCACAAATTTAAAGGCGATTTTCTCAGTACCCCCAAATTCCAGATTTTCAAATAGTTGTATTTCTGCCAAATATCTCCTATCCTAACAAACCATACATCAATGGAAAGCTTATTTGTTCAGGTTTCAGATGATGTATTTCAGATGATGATAATTCTCATGTTTGAACACTTATGATTGTTTTGTGATCCAGGGTCACATATGATTAAAAAAGGTTTCCCATTGGTCACTCGCAAATGATAAAAACAAGTCTTATCCCACTTATTGTCTAATTAAATATTTTATTTCACTCTAAAATATGTCACATTGCAGAAGTGAAAACAAAATGCTTTTCAGCTTCAAAAAGACATTTAAAATGCTGCAAAAGATTTCTGTTCTAACAAATACTATGTTTAATCCAGAGAAAAATGTATCCTGGTTTAGGCAGCAAAACTGCTTGTAAATTGATAATAAGAAGACATTTTCTTCATATTAAATAGATTTTTGAAGGATCATGTGAAACTGAAGACTAAAGTAATGGCTGCTGTAAATTCCCCTAGTAAAAAAAAGTAATATATTTAAAATATATTTGTTTTATACAAAGTAGTTCACAAATCTATTAACATATTTACTGACAGATAACATGAGCTACTAATATAAACATTTTTATTAAACTTCATTTGGAGTATTACTTGTGCACAATTCTTATTAATAAGCCAATATTGCCCTAAGTATACCTAAAGTTCCAATTTAGGTCTTTAATTGGACTTCAGCACTACTTCCACATAATTAAAAGCATTAAGTACAAAATGAGTTGTTCCAATTTAGCAGACTTCAGGTATACCAATTCAGTATATTAAAAGCACAATTGCATGGCACTTTATTAAGTACATACATGTGAAAATGTATATCTAGTATACTTAGCATGAAATGTCTTTACTGGAATAAATTACATTTTAAAATATATTAAAATAAGTTATGTTAAAGTGTATAATATTACATAATATGACTGCTGTCTCTCTGCATTTGTGACCTGATTTTCAAAAACATTAAAAGTTTTACCAAACCACTGAATGGTCAATTAAACAAAAAATTGCCCTTTTCTTTAAATATTCATTCGCTGTTTAAGTCTATGACTGCTGAAGTACCTTTGCACAGGCTGACATTTTTGTGTATGCCAGGTTTCGGTTGTTTAATTGCATTTATGTTTAAAATTACGATTACAAATCTCACTCTGCCAACAGAGGTCTTGCACAGACAGGTTGGGACCGGCACACTCACACCTCAGCACCCTGTCATCTCATCCCCCTCTTTCTTCTCCCTCAGCCCCTCTCTTCTGTAATGAGGAGAAAGAGAGAGAGAGAGAGAGGGGAGAAAACACTGTTTTGCAAGGACTGAATAAACCACTATCCAGTTCAGAGTCCAAAAAAGAGATGGCTGAATATCTGGAGAAGTGGAAAACAATGTGATATCTGAGGTATATTTTGTATCTAACCATAAAAATACATATGTTGTCACCTCACATAAGTCATCTGATCTGTTTACTAGATACAACAACACCTCTTTTCTCCCTCTTTCATGATAATGTCTGGATAATGGAACCGAGTGGAATGGAATATTTTCCATTATAGAAAGCGGTAGCCAATGTAGCCACTGCTGTAGAAAAGTGTGTGTGTGTGAGTATTGATCACAGAGGGTTATTCTCCAGCCAGGGTTTATTAACCTCTGTGATAATGACAGAGCATTTATGTACACAGAGTCCCAGAGGAAATGTGGGATTGCAGAAGACAGAGACCCTTTGGATATGTTCAGAATGGCATATTGCCATATTACTTGTACTTGAAAAATGTATACTGTGCACATTAATCAAATTTTATTTATGCATGGATGACCTATATAATTTGATACAGGAATATCCCACACTGCAATGTGCTCGACCTGACCTTCCATTTCAAGTGTGAACAAAGAACCAGAAACGATGACCCTTAAATTAACCACTTTCTTTGTTCATCTGGATCAAACTAGTTAAGAAGTTAAGATATTTTTGCATTAAATTAAAAATTATATTTAACTCACTAAATTAATTAAATTAAACATGCAACATGTTACGGGCATACTCCCGTTTAAAAAACATTACTGCAGATTATCAATGCATATTTCGTATTGTTTTGTGTACTATTTTAAATAGCATGTATAATGTAGTGCATACTATAGTATATGGTATATTACAGTTCCAAACACATTGAAAATATGAAACAAAGACTCAATCTTTTGCAAGCTGAAAAATCAATGTATACTGCTTACAACCCGAATTTAATCAACTGATTAAGACTACTTAAAAGAACAGAGTTTACCCAAAATTGAGAATTCGGTCATTATCTACTCACCCTCATGTTATTCCACTTATATTAGTTTCTTTCTTCTGCTGAGCACAAATGAAGATATTTTGAAGAATGTCTGGCAACAGTTGACTTCTTTAAAATGTCTTCATATTGAAATGAGGGTGAGTAAAGGAATTTCCCTGAATTCTACTTAAAATACAAGACAAAACTCTTCAAAACAAGTAAATAAATAATGAAGGAGGGATGTCATTGGGTCAGATTTGAGAAGTGATTCTATCTACGTGTTCAGTATTGACACTATAGCTATGACCAGATTCACTGTCCTCCATTCCATGTCTCCATCTTTTAGTCCCTTCCCCCTCCCAAGCTACTGTGAACCAGCTTCCTCTATAATTACCAGTTATTAATTTTAAATGAGTCTGTTAAGGCGTTGCATGATTTTAATACTGCCTGTTAATATCAGATCAGATGGGACTGGGGGAAGAGGAGATGAGAGGGGGATGATGGAATGGGTGTCTTCTCTCAGCCATCATTAGAGAGGGACGACGTCCGTCCATCAGTCTGCCATTACGCCAGTCACTCATACACTTGCTGTAGATGGGGGACATAAATCAGTGTTTTTTTTTTTCAGAATTAAAAAAGTCTGTCTCTTTCTAAATTTCCGTTTTGGCCTTTTGCCACATCCTTTTTGAGAAGCATAGGTATGTTACTTATCAGGAGAGTAAAGACGGGGTCCTGAACATGGTATAATGTGGCATTATGAATACAAATTGCATCTTGATTTTTTATTATTTTTGACACAGTTTTGTCACAGTCTGGATGTCCTGTACAGAGCACATTCAGAGCTTTTCAGAGATACCCAATGATAGGAGTTTTAAAAATGGCTGACATTGATTTAGTGATCGAATAAAAGTGTCTGGTAAATGACTAAATATATATATATATATATTATATCAGGTACCAGAGAATGTGTCTAGGCAACTTAAAACTTCAAATTAAACCAGGTGTTTAACATGTTTAATGTTTGCAGTCAATGGAACCACCAAAATCTTTCCTAATTTCGCTAAAGATTTTCAACCTTAATTATTTTCAATGTTAATAATCAAATATTGTATTATTTTATTTGATCATTTTGTCATTTAAATTGGAATTTATACGGTATTTTTTACAGCAACTGTTGCATAGTATACACCAGCTTTCCCAAAGTAACATTATATACTGAACTAGCAGATTGTGTAAGGCGATAAACCTTCACAAAGACCTAAATACTAACAACAACAACAGGTTGACGGACAGGATATGACAAATGAACAACACAAAACGTATATGGTGTGAGAGATAAAACTTAAAAGTAGCTTGGGACAGTACAAAAAAGAGAGAGAGTCCAAACCGGTCCAGTCATGAGGAGAAACTATCTCGCTCTTCTCACATCTCTCTTTTCTTTCTCTTTCTTTCTTCTCACCCCTCTTCCACCTCTCTCTCTCTCTCTCTCCCTCTCTCTCTCTCTCTTTGTGTTCTGTATTCCAGGGTCCTTTCAGTGCCTAAAGTGGCGCTTGCTGCAGCTGAAGTGTCTGTGCATGTGTGCCCGAGCCTGCAATTCACCAATTTCACTGCTAATTAGCCTACAAAGCCGGTGCCTCACAGGGGGGGCAGAGGAGGGGGTGGCGCATGCGGGGGGTCCACGGCCCGGGGCTGAGAGGAGGAGGATGAAGGGGAGGGGAGGGGTGCTGGCACAGCTGACACATATGGCTGGGTACCAGAGACTGGGTGAAAAGGGTGGAGGTGGAGAAAGAGAGGCTGAGTGAGAGAAGGGGGGGAGGAAATGAGAGGATGATGTGGGGTAAAGGAGTGAGCTGTTCTTGTACAGGCACATGACACAGAGAAGGTGCAGATGGGGAAGAGGAAAAGCACAGAGCCAGTGGAGCACTTGCGCATGACTCACGTCAGGGCTTCAATGCACCTCTTAAAGCAAACGCCACGCTCCGCTTTGACCTCCACATGAAAAGCCGTGCAGATAGTGTCACAGCAAGGTGATATTACGAGGTCGCTAGATATCAAGAAAGCAGGCTGGGTGCATAGTAAATAGGAAAGATTAGAGTAGAAGAAAGTCCTGCCGATGCCTTTGATACATTGCAGAAATCAAAACCAACTTTTACTTTCTTGATTAATTTAAATTATAAGAAGGGCGTTTTTTAATAATATTTTTTTGATTTGTTAAGTGGTTGCATCTGGTGGGTTGATAAATTGTGTGGGTTGATAGGGTCACGGACACTAGATGAAAAACATCACTTAATGTAAAAAAAAAAAGGGTTAAATTAGGCAGATGATAACATGCACATGTTGCATGAACAAAGCTTACACGACAGGTAAAAATATGACAGAATATATCAAACATAGGGAAACTTGCAATATGAAGTTGCAACAATGATACACTAACATTTAAACATTTTTGAATGTTTCTGAAAGTAGTCCCTCTTGGTCATCAAGGCTGCATTCATTCAATCAAAACATAAATATAATTTACATTTTAAACAAGTTTTCTATTTGAATATATTTTAAAACATAATTTATTCCAGTGATGTAAAGTTTTCAGTGTCACATAAATCTTAATGCATAATACACTAATTTGATGCTCATTATTACTTATTATTATCAATGTTTAAAACAACTGTGCAGCTTAATGTATTAAGGTAACACTGATAAAATTTTGTCAGGATTCTTTAATGAATAGAAAGTTCACCGCTGAATAAAAATATGAACTGCTTATCAATCAAATTTGATGTTCAATCTGGACACCTAACAAAAACTAGTTGAGGATCACCGATCTAAAAATGAGGCAAAAATCAAGTGTGAAAATCCTGATGGCAATTGCAAAGTTGTCAAAATCACCTGTGCACTTTGTCTGCTAATCCTTCAAAATGTCAGCAGCAAATAGGGTTAAAGGTGAAATGAATTGAACTTTGAGCTCAATGTTAAATGCGGATGCTTCCCTCCACACAGTTCAAAAATTGGAAAGCGTAACAGAAAGGGCAATAACCTCAAGACAGAAAGCCACCCAGACTGGAATGGCTCTCTACAGCCGACGTGGACAGACAGAGTTGTCAGACACAGTGATGGCCACAGGGGGCGCTGTAGTCAAGTATGGCTGGAGTACTGGTGAGTGGAGCAGCAGGGGAAGGCTGAGTGGGGATGCCCAGGTCTGGTAAGCCTACACTGGGCACAGCTGCACAACAGCCAGCCCTGGCACCATCCACATGCCCTGGCAGACATAGCGGGTCTTAGAGCCTAACTAAAACACACGCACACACACGTACAATCCACCCAGTCTGGTAGCTGCCAACAGCCCTAACACCGTCTCTGCCATGCTGGCATCCATCCTGCCACCTATCGCTGACGGGGACGGTTTCCACAGAGACCGGAGTTTGGCACGACGCCCAGGAGAGCACTGGAGTATGGCATTGGCAGCGTTTGTCTAAGCTTAGGCTTGTCTCTCTCTCTCCCGTCTCGGTCTCCTTGTCTCATTCTCACTCTCTCTCCCTCTGATTTGCTGTTTGTTTGTTGTTTTTGTTTGTCCTCTGTCTCCCGACGCTTGTATATTTAAGGCTGTGGATGTGGAGGTGGAGAAAAGGATTATTCCGGAGGCAAACAGGGGTCACACGCCTCTGGGGTACCGCGACCACCTTGAGAGAACACCGTAATGTTCTCACACCCACAATCACACGCAGTTATAAACACCATTGCAGTGAAATTTACACCTTAACAGCTCTAGCGGCAACATATGTGACAACATATGAACTTATGTATGTGTTTATATCATATACATTAAGCAAAGTCTAGGCGTAGAGAGTCTCTCAGGCATTTCGCACCGCCACGAGCGACTACTGCTCCCAAATACTGGAGCTAAAGGGGTAAATGCCAACTCGACAGCTGTAATTGTTTGAACTGAATATGTTCACCTAAAGCCCTCATCTTAATCCCAGTGGACAGATGCCATATAAAATCCCTCTTTAAAATGAAAATGAAAACAGTGTAAACATTCTGTCGACCAACGCTGCCAGGAAGCCCTATACAACAGACTTATATGGATCTCAAAGTGAAACATTACTGAGTAAAGCTGGCTATAACACCAGCTTATTCACTCTTAAAACACAAAACCTACATAAAGTGCAGATGGCAATTTTGTTAACTTGACTGCAGTATTTCTGATAGCCCACAAAAGTTAATACTAAACACCCATGCCAAGTAAAATTACAATTACTGATGAAACGGATTTTTGCATACTATTGGCAATTGTACATAACATTTTGGTTGTAATTTCATCATATAAGTCTAGCATATACAATTCTTTGTACACTGAATATATATATATATATATATATATATATACATACATATTTGAAATATGCATATTTCATTACATAAACACTTTATATACATAGAAAATACTTTATAATTCATCAAAATATTCACCATTAGCAGCTATTACAGCTCTGCATAATCTGGGCATCCGAGCTTCAGTTCATGCAAATATTGACTTGATATATTACTCTAAGCCTCCTCAAGGATTGCCCAAAAATGATTTACACTGGTTGGACTTAACTTTGACATGTATATATTGACATTATTAAAATGAAAATTATTATTGGTCTTCAACGATAATGTCAACTTACTTTAATGTACAGTATTTGCACCAAAAATTAATATCCAAAACCACACTTTGCCAGGCGTGTTTCCAAAGGGCAGTGTACATACATACATTCATATGTATTATTTGCATAGAACTGAACATACAAATGTATGTAACATTTTTAATACAACTGTATTGTCACGTCATCACAAGAACCTGAACTCAGATCAGCCCCTACTACTCATCACAAAGACCTGCCACAGATCCAGGATCAGTCACAACCACGCAATCCCAATCACCAGAATATTGAACACCTGATTCCACCCACCTGTGAACTTTAAAAAGTGCAGCTTCACAGTCACTCGTTGGCTGCAATGCTCACAAGCACCTTTCCTCTGCCTGTCTGCCCAAAGCGGTTTCCCTCACAAAAGACTGAGTATATTCTGATTACCTTATTATACTTACCTGAGTGCACCCAAGAATTCATGCTGGACTGTTATATTCCTGCTGTTGAATTTCAGTGCTGTAAATATACCTGAATTGATTCAAGTTCCGTGTTCGCTGCCTTTACTGAGCCTGACACACAATTGTCTTATTTTATTGCTTGTACAACTTTTTACACAGTTGTAGATACTATGTATATACAATATTTGTGTACACCTGCATGTAAGTTTTTTTGCATATACAAACAAAAAATGTTGTATTTTCCCATATACTTGTAAATTGTTTTTAAATTATGCATGTACAATTTTGTGAACATTTTTACATACTATTCATATGTCACTGTACAAGCTGCATTTGCATGCTACTGTACTGTATGTGCACTTTTTTTTTTGCATATACATGTGCATGTGATTTTTGCGCATTTTCATATAAATGTACACAAAATGATAGTGTTGTGTACAATCACACATACAAGTTTTGTAAACGGCTGTATGTGTGGTTATTTTATTTTGCTTGACATTTATTTATATTATTCATTTAGAATCTATAAAGCTTATAAACATGATAATATTTCAGACCGATCACAAATCATTTGTCAAAAGCCAAAGGCCCGAAAATCCACTTCACCCCTTGTTCACTCAGGATCAGAATTGGCCAGCACTGAGGTGCTCCTCTCTCTATAATAACACTTGCAGAAGTCCAAAATCATGTCTTCCCCCTTTCTACTACCTTCAGATGAGCTCCACAATGAATGAAAAGGCAGATCTATCTGTAACACTCCTCGTTTAAATATTCTCCCTACTGCCTGCCCCCCTCCCCTCTCCCCCTTCTCTCTCTGGTCTGCTTTATTTTATTCCTGGGTGCAAGCTGAATTTAATAAATATATGCAAATGTGTGCGGCGGAACATGACGAGTTTAAATCAGTCTGCGCTGCTCTTTGAGCGCTGGTGAGATTGAGGCTGAGAGCTGACCCCGGGTTAATCATTTTTCACTTCCCTATCGCATTCAATTCTGCTGCTGCCAGTGTACGTGTGTGTGTGTGTGTGTGTGTGTGTGTGCGTGTGCTCGGGCATACGCGTGTGTCTAGGTGTGGGACTAAGTGAGTGAGTGCATCTCTGCGTGTGTTTGTGTGTGTATTATTAATACAGAGGGAGGTAAGTCATGTTCATGTTTTTTGAACAGATCAATGAAGATAAAGTCTTTCATTTATCTTATCACAGATGAATCTTAAACAGTAAATAAGGAATTTTAGAGGGAGAAAATATGCTTCTTTGCACATATTTACTCCGCACTAAAACAATCACCTCATGACCTGTTGTTCTCACCTCTCTTTCTCTCTTCATCACTCTATTTTCCTCATTCTCCAAAAAGCACAAATGTAAAAATACAAAGCCTCTGGTCTTAAGTACAACCTTCGTTTTATACCCTTCTAAGTTCTTACCATTTCTTTAAAGCATTTGCAAGCATTTTTCAAATTTTCTTCTTTTTCTACTCTCACGCTGTTAATGCACTACAATTTCTGCAAATATGTTACAATTTTTATTTTTTTTCTGCAACTTCTAAAAGAGCTCAGCCTTGCGTTTTTCCTTAACTTCATATATTTATATATCCTATTCAGATATTTACTATTGGTACTCATGAACAAAACACACAATGCAGTTCAAAAGTCTGAGACCACGTTTAAAATCAGGAATGTAATGTAATATTTCCCAAACCAAATAACAAATTTCTGACACTTATCATGTAAACCATTGTTCAGATGTTCTTGCTTCTGTTGAAGCTCAAAATAATTTTTTTTTAACCAACATAAATCATGCTGGAAAACATAACCATCAGGGTTTATAAAAATACATAGAGCTCATGCAGCTTGAATTTTGTTGCCATTAAAATTAAAGGAGGGCACACTAAATATTCATATGTAGCAAATTCATGTAAATGTATGTATTTTTTTACTTAAATTGTTGTGCTGAACTCTTCAAGTTCAAATGTCAGTCATTTTTCATCAAAAAAAAAAAGAAATCAAGCAGCACAACCGTTTTTATAATAAAAAAACAATAGCACCAAATCAGCATATTAGCATGATTTCTGAAGGATGACATGACTCTAAAAACTAGTTATGATTCTGAAAAACCAGCTTTGACATCACTAATGTAATTTTTTTAAATATTAAAATTAATATTAATATTTACATTTCAAATCTGTAAAACCCATTTTGCAATAATGCTGTTTTTAATGTATTTTTGTATAAATAAATGCAGACTCAGTGAGCTTAAGAAACCTAGCAAACCCATTAGTGTAATTTGTAAAAGAAAAAATGTACTAAATTAGAAAAAAAAAAAGAGTATTCACTGGTTGACTCTGACTTTTGGACAACATACTGATCTCAAAACTCTATATAAACAGCTATACAAATGCAATGAGTGGCCCACTTCCATACCTCAAAAATGAGCTAAATGATGCACATGAATGCTTACGAAGAGTTTATGGCCCACTGAAGAGGTCAAAGGTCAGATCTGTACCGCTATGTTTATTCCACCGCAGCTCCATCTACAGGAAGAGAAATGCAAAAAATGAACTGACACAGGTGCAATAAGGTAAACCTCTCTGAAACCTTGATTCTCACAGCAGATCATCTTTCATTCTAATGCTGCAATGTGCCATAATATATACAAGAAGTGAAGCTTGAACATGTGCATTTGCATGTTCTCTCTCTCACAGTACGTTTTCCACACTCACACAGACCTCTGGGATAGCACACCCCCTCTTCCTGTCGTCAGACATGTCTGTGCCCGCCTAACTGATCTAAGTTCTAATCAAACATCATTTAGACTGCGTCTCACCCCATTCCCGCGGGAACAACCACCCCAGTGACGGTCGCCAGGCAACCACCCTCTCATTTCTGAAGTGTCAGTTTGCATTATTGTCTTCATGCTCTCTAGTGATACCCAGAGTCTTGCATACTAACACACACTTTGACATGGACACACACATGCACCAACAGTCACATACTCAGATGTGCTTTTTAACATTTTCGAAAAAGAATCCGCAAGCATTTTGATTAATTTTGTTGTCAAAATTCATATAGCTCACATATGTGTTTTCATACGCATCTAAAAGACTTCAATGTACTTCTCTCAGAAGGTGGTGTTAAAATGTGTGGCACAAACAGACCCTCCAAAACCATTTGTGTTCTCCTGCCAAAGTAAATATTTGGCGCAGATCTGCTATAGATTGTACAGCGTGAGGATCAAACAGAGAGAGGAGAATTCATAAACACTGAGAATAACGTATATGGAGTACACACGCATTCAAATATGCTGAGTATGTATATTTGAAATAATCACATGCCACTCGACACAATCCATACAAACTGTATTTGTAGAACTGAAAAGTGTAAAATGACAGATGAAGATAGTCAACTCACTGATGGCGACATCACTCGTATAGGTGGAGTAAAAAAGAGAGAGACAGAAAGAGACAGAGAGAAAGCGCACAAGAAGGACAAATTTATTAAACAACTAAAGCTGAGTTGTGTAATTTCCACATCTTTAGTGTAATTTAGTTTTGTTTATATGCTATTATGCTTAATATTTTGAGTGAGATTTTAGTTTCCTTTTTGTTTTTGTTCATGCTAACCATGATCAAAAATACAGTAAAACAACAATACTGTGATATATTATTACAGTTAAAAAAATAACTGATTTCGATTTTATATTTTTATAAATATAATTTATTTCTAGGATGGCCTTCAAAAGCCATTACTCCAGTCTTCAGTGTCACACAAATCTTTTAAAAATCATTGTTGGGACAAAAATTACTTTATATTTACAAATGAGTTTCACTAGTTAGATATTTTTTAATGGAAACCAAGAACAAAAATCTTTTAAACCACAACTTTCAACAGTGTTTATTTGTGTGAAAAGTGATTTATAAAATTGCTTTGTTATATATTTTTAGTCTCATGCTAATGTTATGTGTAGTTTATTTTTCTTTCTGTTTAGGGTTTAGTAGCTTTAGTATTAAACATTTTACTGCAGCTAGTCACCAATGCAACTTTTTTAATTGTTCTTTTTATTATTATTTTTGAAATATTTATATTTGATTTACTGAAAATTATTTTGCTAGTTTAATTTAGGTGGTCACACTTTATTTTAAGGTCTGCTTAGTCTAATAGTGCTGGCTGTCTAATAGTCAGCAAGGTAGTACGTTTAGTTATTTGGTAGGATTAGGGATGTAGAATAACAAGCAACTAGTTATTAGTGAGTAAGTGTTACCATTTAGTTAACATAACAACACTGAATTAAGCTTCACAAAACAGAATTGCACAACTAATGGTTTAAACTGGTAACCAATAACTTACCAACCAACCAAGCAAAACAATTAGCAACAAGCCACATCACAATAGCATTGTTGTTAACATTTAACAACAACAAAATTCAAAAACAATTACTTTTGCATTTTAATAATGCATGCTGTAGAAATGCATTGCTCGTGGCAAAAGCAGAAGTAAGGATATGTATATGGGAATATGGGAGAAACATCTAATTTTTAGCACATGTATTCACAGCTAAATTTTCCATCATCTCTCTCTCTATGTCTTTTAGTGCCTCCACCCATGAAATAAAGGTCCGTCTATTGCAAAAAGTTTATTTCAGAAACGCTTGCCATTTCTGCCTGGATTCGTAGCTTCTTTTAGCTGTCACTCTGTCTCGTTTGCTCTCCACCTACTCCCTCGACTCTTTCTCTAGCATCACGTTAACCAATACCAGACTGATGAGAGCTTGGCCTTGCAACGCCTACTAGTTTATGCCTTACAAAAAAATTCTAATCTAGAATAAACCCACATCTTACAATAAAACTACAAAATAATGCAAAAAACAACACCCATCTTTTTCTTAGGTGTAATGTGAGAAGGCTACTGACAAATAAGATAAATCTATAATGGCATGTCGTCTCTGCTAGCTTTAACAGTTTACGGAGCAGCCGTCTCAATACCGCAATGTGAGGAGACTCGCATCTGCAAGGGTGAAAAAATTCGCTGTGAATTGTTCACTAGGTTTCGAGAGAACAGTCCCGCTTTGTAACATGTGGCCTCCACGCACCTCTGAAGTGTTGACAGATGATACAATCTGTTTATTCTGTGTATGTTTCTCAATATACGTTGTGTATACTTTTTTTTATTCATGTAAGTGTATTTTTTGTGGTTTCTGATTGTGTGTGCGTGTTTTGTGTGTGTGTGTGTGAATCTGGTGCCAGTTAGGAGAGAGGAGTGAGCTGAATGCATTAGCACCGAGCGAGCAAGGCTGCGAATATTGTCATAGTAAATATGATTCATAAAGAATGTGGTGGCTTAACAGCCCAACGCTAGGTGGGAACACGTCAAAGAGGCTCACCCAATTACCGCACTCTTAGAGCGAGGCAGCTGTTCATTTTTTAGGACTCTGGAAATGTGTTAGATGTACCACTTAATTTCCTGGCTGTCGAATTCAAACCCTGGGATATCATGTTCCTTTTTTTCGCTTGTTTGTTGCATAATTTTCCTTTCTTGCGGCAAGTCAAATATTCAGATGGGCACCACCTAAAATGACACTGTTTGGGATGTAGAGTTAATTTAAAGACCTGACAGTGCATAGGAGCAACTCTGTTAAAAGTGAAAAGGAACAAATAAAGCGCTGAAAGGTAACATGTGATTCGTCAGTCAATAAAGAATATATTCTCAGACTCAATGGGCTGTTTAGTTGAAACAAATTGAACCCCTCCAGGTTTAGGGTATGGCAAGAACATTTTATCAAAAAGCAATAAACTACATTAAAATGTATCTTTAAATTTAGCTTGTAATCCATTTTGGATATAGCTCAGAAATAAAATCAAAATAGACTACCACATATATATAAATATATAAAGGTTAGATTACATGGAGAGGTGGGGTTTATGACCTATACTGCAGGGGGCGATCGAGAAGCGACGGCTTCACTTTTAAAGACTCTGCGCACACGGTTTCTGCGCAACTTTTTATAAATGAAGCCCCTGGTGTTTTTTATGTACCTTTGTGCACTTTTTGTGCAACACAGTCTTTACATGCATGTTTCACCACAGTTTCAAAGAAAAATGACCACGAGTGGTGCTAAAACACATGAACCCTGGCACGTTTTGATTACGTTGATATAGGTATATGTATTGCTGCATTTCGGAATTGAAATATTAGTGGACTGTTGCTAACAGTTAGTGCTCTATTGTGTTGGATATTTGACCTTCTCCAAATCCAACACTAAACCTACCCGATGGTGTTAACAAATGAAAAACTGATACAAAAAAGCATTTGTTGATGTAACCGTGCCATTTCAACCTCCTTTTACACAGATTTTAAGTTTTTTGTCAAACAGCACACAGGATTTGAACCAGAGCTCCTGGCCTCATACATCTTTGTACTCCGTGATCTACCAAACAAACTTAAAGTCTATGAAAACCCATAGATATGAAACTGGATATGTAAGTTCAGAAGCATCAGTTTTCAGATATCCCAGCAAATTAACATTGTTTTGAAGCCATTAAATAGCATTTTTCAAGTAATTGTGCGAAAATTTTATTTTCTTATCAAAACCAAGGTAAGTTTATGCCATGAGACCAGCAAAATACAGGTAAAACACCTGTAAAAATTAATTAAGAAATTCCTTCATATTAACAGTACATTAGGCCATATTCTTATAGCCTGGGCCCGCCCATACTTCCTGTGATGCTACATTCAATTTCACGAGCAAAGTCAGTCTGGCCAAGCTGCCATTTTAGAGCATTTCTGTTCCCAAAGAAATGGGAACCAATGAGAAATGATTCCCCCGGCACCAGAGAGGTGGGTGTAACACGATGACGCAGTAGTTCTGCGATTGGAAACCATACCGGCTTTTAAAGCTGGCGTGTACCGAGCAGCAACAATCGGTCAACTCTGCTGTTGCAGCTGTTTTGAGAAATGTTCATGACAGGTTTTCTTTGAAAACGGAGCAGAAGTAATTAAAGTAAAGACATTTTCCTACTGCTTTAATAAAGCTAGCTGCAATTGGTTACGGTGTCTTCTGGTTCCGTCGCTACGCATACGTCATCGGAATGAGTGGTCTGATTGTAGATTCGTCCAGTAGTATACAGAGGCATTTGATAGAGGCGGATAGTAAGGCAGCTTGGCCAGACTAAGCTCGTATGAGCTTTATAGTCGCGGAAGCCAGGCTAATATTCTTATGGATTTTGTCCCAATCTCATGAAAGTGCGTATAAATAGTACAACAAATAAAAACAAACACTTGTGGTATTTATATGCAAACAGACTTTGGTGTGTATATGCTATGCAATGGGTGGGATTAGGGCTGTGGGGTAGATTGGCACCAAATATTTGCAAAAACTGCATATTATATGCATGTCAACCATGTGCATAGCTTATACACACCAAGTCCATTTTTCGTTTTTATTTGGCGTACTATTTATATGAATTTCATGAGACTGGGCTGGGGTATTTTATATAGTGAATGGTTTCTGAAGGCAGAATAAATAAAGCAAAGTAAATAGTTTTACTACAACATTCATACTGTTCAAAATTAACAACATCCTGGTTATCAGACATTATCGGAACATGTTTACAGTTAATGCTAAACTCTGCTTTGACACTTATGCAATCTTTAGGGGAACTAAATTTAAATAATAAATCACCTTGACACCAGTTACTTGAATGTAATTGAAAAAATGCCAAAAAAAAATTCTGAGGTAAGGTTTAGCATCGGATAACACTTAGTTTTATATTTTGCATCTAATGCAAAGAAATTCATAGACTTCTGAGCGTCCTTTATGGGAACCACTGTTTTCAAAGTAATTTTATGTGACATTAATAGTTCAAGGCAAAACATGACAGACTGAATAGCTAATTTGTTAACCACCGGTATGTTTGCTTTTATTAGATATTTGCATTACCATGAGGTACTCATCATTAAATGCCAGTTATTAATCTAGCTGTCTACACACCTGTGTACTTGTATATGAAAACAGTTTGTACAGAGATATATTAAGTTGCAAGCAAACGCACACACATGCACACGTAGGCTGACACAAGGGGGACATGTGCAGATGGTACGCAGGGTGTATTGAGAGGGTACAGAAGGTGCAAACATATGGTGTGTGACAGAGAGCAAAGTCACCGAAACCTCCAGCTTCAAAAGAGGTTTGATGCCCGGTGCTGCACTTTGATGCCAGGTGAAGCTGCTCTTTTGTATTGGGCCAAGTTCACTTTGGCTGATTCGCCGGTAATGACTGTAGAGTGGAGTTTGGCTTGTCCTGGGATCAGTGGGAATCAAAGTTCTGTTTAGCGTTCAGTTAGCAACTAACTACGACAACTTACTAATTCCAGGCTGAAAATGCAATAGCACTTCTTATAATGACTTTCTTGAATACTTGATGATAGGTCAGCCATGGCTTCTGTGGTCAGTTTTTGGGGGGTTATATGATATATTCAGCCTGTTTTTTAATGACAAAATGAACCTCAACTTCAAGCAGACACATCTTTTTTTTTTTTTTTAGCCTGAAAGGAGGTTATCTTTGTATTTTGGTTCTCTTCTTATTTCACATAAAAGTCCTCTATTTGTCCACAACAATATTATAATAATATAAGACTCAACATTCTTATTTCAATTACATTTCAGTATTTTAGATTTAAAAAATAAAATTCACAGTTCACAACTTTTTAACCCATGAATTTAAATGACTTTCCCAGTTCTCACAAAAAATTGCATTGTCTACTGACCAATGTTAAGTATTCCAAAAAGCCATGTAAAAAAAATCTGTAAAATTTACGGTACAAAAACTGTGACTGTAAAAAACTTTTTTTTTGGGGTTAAATTTACAGTTAAATACCGAAATTTCATAAATTAACTGATATAATGTTAATATACCAAGCTATTAAAGTACTGAAATCTGTTTTGTACCTTTGAAATACACTGATAAGCACCAAATGCAGGTGATGATGAGAAAGTCACATGATGACCCAGTGCCCATCACAAGCAGCTTTTAAATATGAACATATAAAGAAAGTGCTCAGTGTCATTCACACAAACACTAAACACCATCATAGTGAGACTTATTAAACTGAAATATGCAATAAACATTAATTTAACATTACATGTGACACACAAACCTAATAAACATAACTGATAAGAAAAAACTAAGAAGAAACAGAGTTATTTTAAAGAAAAAACAATAAATTCAAGCAAAATCTTTTGTTTTTTCCCTGTAAATTTTACAGGAATTTACCATTAACCATTTAACAGTTTTTTTTTTCCCCGTAGCATTTTCACATTTTTTTCCTGTTACAATCACAGCCGATTTTTACATTGCTAAACTGTATAATTAACCCAATCCCTGACATTTACATAACTCAAGAATTCATACAAAAATACATGAAAACAAAACATGCATTGATTATTGTTCAGTTTTGATTATTGATATATATTTTTATATTTTCTGCTTTCATTTTAATTTTAGTTAAAGTTTCGGTAATTTTGTTGAGTTTTTATTTATTTATTTTATTTTATTTTTTACATTTGATCATATTATTATTATGTCTATATGGGTTTTATTAAGTTTTGGTTTTGAGGTTCAATTTAAAGTAAATAAAAATGAGAAATGCTGCCTTGAGAACTAGATCAAATAAAGTATTTTTTGATATTTAATTTTTTATCAGTTAAATTTTTTTTTTGTTGTTATTTAATGGTTTTAGCTTTAAACCTGCTACTGACAAGGCTGTGTGTAGATTTATTTATCAATTTAACACGCAAAAAAAAAGCGCTAACATTTAATTGGCAAAAAAAGAAAAAGTGTCAATATTTTTTTTCTATTTTCAGTTTCCAATTTGTTGGGTGCAAGCTCTGTCAAACTATTTGGAAAAGCAAAAGAGACTTCATAAACACATAAACTAAAAACAAACCAAAGCAACATATAATCGAGTCACAATAGTCCCTGGACACCCATTTACACCCTAGTCTATAACAGAGCTGACAAAACATCCACATCTATTGTGAATAGGCAGTAAAAGGACCCCTCTGCAACCCCCTTTTCTCTCGTGAGGGCCTGTCCCGGCCCAAAAGGTTAATATTTGAAGGTGGATGGCCATAAATATGGCGAGAAGGACTTTTAATTAAATAAGCACTTCTTAAATGCTCTCTGGGGCAGCACTGCTTTTGTTTAAAGATGATTGATTGACTGCTATCTCTCTAGGCTAAGTCATTTGTTTCCCCTCTCCTTCCCTCCTTTCCTTTCCTTTTCTCTCTCTCTCTCTCGCTCCACGAATAACTCTCCATCCTACTCTCTCACTCTCATTCAGTCATTTACGAGACCAATATTTCTCCTCACCCATGACACAGTAATGAGCTCATTCTGTGCCTGGTGGCCACGCCCCATCCCTTTTCCCAGGGGGCCGAGGGGCAGGGTGCCCCGTTAAACATGAACTCAATCTAACACCCCTGGCAGTGCCGAGTTATTTATTTTTCAGGAGGCCATAGAGCGGTCAAACTAAGCATTATGATGTTATTGCCCACCACAGACCTGATAAACAGGGTAAACAGACTCCAAGCCACTGTCACATTCTCTCGCCTATCTCTCAAATACACATTGAACATTATGTAGGAAGGGTTTTATATATAACAACTTAATCAGAAATATTGGACACCATAACAGGTGACCCAAACCACTGCAATTCTTTATTCTTCTCTCTTTCTCTTTAGTCTATTTGTTCGTTTATTACTCCTCCCTTTCTTTTGTTGTTCTCCTGTTACTCAAACTTTGGCATTAGAGTTTATTAAAAGCTAACCAAGGAGAATATAGGCCACGCTGCCACTTCTGTTAAAAACGCTTAGCATACCGTCCACACAGAGTTTAGTAACGATAATGACAACCAAATTTAAAGAATTTTATACTGACACCCTTCAATTTTCAAAACTCACACACACCTTTTTTTCTTGTAAACCTGTGCTTTGTGAATGAAATTGCACAGAACTAGTTGTCTGCCGCGTGATTTCATGTGTTGTTTTGGTAACTCACATAAACGTAAATATATACTGCGTGTCATCCGAAGGTTAGATCCAGTCGTTGTCTTCCCTGGAGCTGGTCCTAAATGCTCCACATCAAAAACGCGACTTGACGAAAATGCCGCTGTCGGTTAAGATTTGACGTCTTTATTATATACGTCAGCGTCAGGTTCAATATTCGCGGCTATAGCTATAATAGAAATATTGATGTCGTGCTTTATAGCGGCTCGAATACCATCTTGAACGGGAAAACACAAGTTGCATTTTCTCACAAAAACACTTTGCCCTTTTTCGTTAGCCTACTTCATGTTTTCTTACACAGCATGTAATAAAGGCTTATTAAAATATAAAATTGCCCATCTGAAAAAACAGCATAGCATCAAGTGCTGGCAAAGGACCAGCATAAACCAGCTTAAACCAGCATCAAAACATACCTAACCAGCATGTGCTGTTTTTTTCAGCATGGATAGACATTCATTTAAAAGTCTGATTAGTCTAATACAGCCATAAATTGCCAGAAATAGATTCAATACACATACTCACTATTAAAATATATTTATCACTGTACCTTAACAGTAAGTTTTCAAATTGCAAATGTTACTTGCAAAATAACAATTTAAAAAAGATGTAATAGGCCTACACATTTGTAACACCAACTTGCTGACATCACTGTTACACTTCCTGTCTAAACATATTTCCCTAGGTGACAACAGATTTTTCTTTTTTTTTTTAAAAAAGGCAGAATATCTGAATTCAGACTGCAAAAGTATACTGATCTGAATATGAACTTATATGGCGTTAAAAAAGAAAGTTCTTTATGAATATGGTAGGCAATAAATGAAATTTGGACATCTACTAAATGTTGTTGCTGTCACATGACCTACCATTGTCAGTTATGTTGCTTTCATGATATCAAATGCTACAAAATAGTCAAGGTGTCCACTAAATGTGCAACTTTGCAAAAATTAACTTCTTATTAGTGTTTACAGATTTTAAAAAATGTTCTCAATATATTTGCAAGTAAATTCTGGATACTGAATCACTAATATTCAACGTAGTTACTGTAACATGGGACCATGAATATGCATCACAATTTAGTTTTTTCAATTTTTTTCTTTATTTTTAGCTAAACCTTTCCCTTTACTACTTTCCGACCTCCTCACATTAATTTTTCTTTATGTTCAGTCTCTCGATCACTTTTCCTCTCCTATCCTTTTTTCCCCCTCCTCTGTCTCTTTCTTTCTTTCGCTCTCTCTCTAACATCAGGCCGATAAGGTCTGATGATTTCTAGCTACTCTAGTGCCAGCGACAGGGGACTTTCCTGTCGGCTACAGCCCAGGCGCCCAGTGACACACTGCTGGGGATTGTGGGAGCTCTGATTTTTTATTCCTTGCTGCTGGCTTCCCATACAGGGTCCTGGTTTCTGTGCGTGGGTGTCTCTAGAGTAAAAAAAAAAACCTGGGATCTTGGGAAGTCCTGGGCCGAATCAGAGCAGCATGCTTCATCTTCTTCATCTCACATCTCTGCCGCAGCACTACAGCCACTCCGGGGCTGTAGATCACAGACGAGCTGCCTGCTGCTCCAGTAAGATACAGCTTACTGTTTCGGATTGAATTTATTAGGCCTGTCTGATGCTGTAGCCTTTCTGATCTGATGCAATATGCTTTTTGTGAGAGGACAAACTGTAAGATAGAAATAGCTAAATATATGGTAGGACAGATAGATATATAGACAGACAGATTAGATAGATAGATAGATAGATAGACTGAGATATAGATAGACAGATAAATAGATGGATTATTGATGTATGTATGTATGGATGGTTTGAATGCTAGAGTGACAGAACGATGGAGGTTGCCTTCCAGATGGATGGATGGATGGATAGCATAGCTCAAAGGAAAGAGAGGAAACAGGAAGTTGGCAGATTTGTCAGGTGGGTGGCTCAGTCAGCACTGAGAGGATGACCAGGGCTGATAGGACACACCTTGATAACATGGAGAAAGACTGATAGAGGAGACTGAATGAGGACACACAAGAGAGAGAGAGAGCACTAGGCTGTCAGGTGGGAGAAAGAAGGATGAAGAGGGAGGAGAGGAGAGGAGGGGGGTTAGGGGTGTTTGAGTTTGGGGAGTGGACAGCCAGGCTGGCAGGCAGGCAGGCCCATTAAAAATTCAGCAGCGGGGAACAGGCCGGGGATTCACAGTAATTAGATGACAAAACGGCAGGCTCGCTGGAGATGAGAGAGAGAAGGGTCACACACAATGCCTCCACCGCGGGGTAATTTGTAAGTGTCAATCACTACCAAGCCACGACACGAGAGCGAAAAAAGAGGGAGGGAAGACAAGGGAGGGAAAAAGATGCAGCGGAGGGAAAAGGGTGAAAGGAGAGGAGAGAGGAATAAAGAGCTGAGGAGAAAAAACAGGAAGAGGATCGGTTTGAGTCATGAACAAACCATCTATGGAAGCTTGTTTGCACCACAGTAGTAAATAAAGGTAATTGTAACTTCTTATCTCAAAATTATGAAGAAAATGTCAGAACTGTGAGATGTAAACTCAGAAATGAAAGAAACTCAGAATTCAAAATTCTCAGAAGAAAAGTCAAGATAGTGAGATATAAACTATAAACTAAACAGCTGCACAAAAAAGAAATTGATATTACCTTTCGATTTTATTCTCTGGCAGAAAAAAACAACTTATTAGGTGTAAACTCAAAATTCAGAGAAAAAAATCCAGAATTGTAAAAAATTGCTATAGAATTAAGTCAGAAATAATTCTATTTTTAATGGAATTTTCTAAAAATTCCAAATTGTGAGATAAGTCACGATTATTAGTATTTCTTTTTTAATTTCATGCTGGAAATAAAATCAGAGGAGATCTGATGATTATTATTTAAAGAAAACTCTTTAAAATTATATTATTATTTATATATTAATATTACAAATTTGTAGCATTGACAAGAAGAAGGGAAAATAAGGTACTACAAAGAAGTCAGCAAATTTTGGTTCAAAGAGCCTTCTGTAAACTATTAGCTACTCTTAAAGCAAATTAGAAAACATCATCTTCTACGATCCACAAAAAGCAGCACAGTGTCACCGATACAGTAAACTTGGGGTGAGGGTAATGAGGGCAGCCTTTAGAAACGCATTCACCAACTGCCAAGAGGAGGCCATCGCCCTGTGATCTACAGGAGTCTGAAGGCCACAGCAAGTGCATGCCGTGATTCAGGAGTGGCCTTCAGAATTTAGTTTATGTGTTGATTTCAGGTCAGTACGGGGGTCACGGATGGAGGCACGTCAAGCAAAACATTACATGGTAAACCAGCACTTTTATCTTTGGTAGCACCTGAGCTTTGCTGAGGTGGTTAAACCCAGACTGGAACATAGTCTGAATCCACTGCATATTCAGTTTGGAAGAAAGATTCGAGAAAACATAGTGACTAGAAGAAGAGGTCACGGGATCAGTGCCTTCTTTATTATTGGCTGGTTATGTGTGTGAGAATGCGGAGAAGTGCGAGAGGTTTAGTGAGGGATGGTATAGGTCAGGGAGACAAGGCTGACTGGCATGTTTCTCTCGGCAAAGACACGAGCTCTATTCATTCAGACTCAAAGAACAGCAACACCAGCACAATGAAGCAGGCATGTTAGCATATCTCGACTGACACAGTGCCTCTCGCCTCACACACACATTCACAAACGTACACACACTGTAGGGTTCTTTTCTCCTTCGTACATCCACAGGGATTGACTGATTACACAAACACATGCATACACTACAGAACAGTACTGGAAAACAATGAGGATTGTGATATGATATGTGTTATTCTGTGCCGTTTCCACAATTTTAACTCACAGGAAACTTTTCATATTTTATTTGATAAATGAGTGTAATTTAGCACAGATTTTTAAAAATAAAACCATCATTTTATTTTTTAAATGTTTGTTTACACGCCCCAATTCATAGCCAGATTATATTTACACTTAACAACCTCATTGTGCTCTATATTTCACTCTGTGTTAATAGAAAAAATATCATCTTGGAAAAAACATTTTCTAGTTATAGTTTAGCCATTATGCACTGACCTTTGACCTTCATTAATTCAAACCCAAAACATGTTGAAAGGATTGCCACAAAGCATACTGTATAACCCAATTTCCATTTGGCAAGAATATTCATTTTTGAAATTTAGCATTTTATTAATGAACGCCAAAACCAAAACAAGAAGAATTTGCTTGGTTTTTCTGTTCAAATTCTGTGTGAATATGCAGATGAGGGTGTGCTGTCATTTAAAGTGAAGTGACAGTATATAATACCCAAGTGTGGTATCCATCTACCTTTTTATATTATATCATATAATTTTTATTTTTTTATTTATTTAAAAAAAACATGTGCACTGTTATTTTAAGTTTAAATTTGTTATAAGGACTTTTTCCTATTATTCTGATCTTTTCATTTTAATATTATATTTCTCAATATAGATTTCAAGCTTTGGCAGTATTGTATCTTTACAGTCACAATTGTATTGAACTGAACTGAAAATATATAGAAATATATATAAACATTTCATCATTATTTAACTTGCATCATTTTATCTGTTTTATTTTGATGTCTGTTATCATTATTTCTTTCACTATCATAGTTATTTTTATTTATTATCAGTTTGTTCTGGGTTGGTTTGGGCGGGTTTAAGAATGTAAAAACACAGATAGTTTATAGCATTTATTATTGCAATAAAAAGAGAAAAAAGAATATGCAGATGGATTAGAAATCATGCAGCACTTTAGGTTTAATAGCAATAAACTATTGCTACTTTACCAAGCTGCAACAACATATATGAGATTAATCAGCGTTCCATAAGCTCAGAGTTAATGAGTACACAAGCTTAATTGGATAAATTGAAGCGCATACAAATTTCAAATCTGAAACACGGCCTAAAAATATAAAAATATAATCAGGACAAAGATAGACTTGCACTCTCATCTGGTTAATGAATGAAAGTCTTTTGACGCAGGGTCTCCAAACACCTTTTAATTTTTTTTAATTACCGAGTGATTAAATTCCCACTTTTCCACCTTGTTTATAAGTTACCTATAATTAACAGCTCGTGAACCCTCTCACTATACTATTTATTTATTCTATTCTGTTATTTAAATTGTATATTGAACACAGAATGTGTTCCTTTTTAAAAATAAAACATACAGACAAGGTAGACAGGCACACAGATAGGTCTGGTAATGCCAAGGTCATGGGTTTGAATCCTAGAAAATCCTCTTTTGCCACATTCTTTATAAAAATATATGAAATGGAAACACAGACTGTGAAATTGAATAAAAACAATGACATCTTTGCTACATCAGTCACCAAATCAAACTAAATTCATGCATTTATTTAAAAAGAAAATCTTTTCAACAAAGATAATCGCCGAGAAACATAGCACAAAGTTGCCTAGTCTTTCATGTCCTTGACGGACGGTTTTGAAAGCATTTGAATGCAACAAACTGAACTTGAATGCAGACTGTTAGTTCTCTTTGTTCTGAGAAACACAGGTCAAATCAAACCCCCTCCTCTTTTAAACAGATAAAATAACGTAAAATAATAAAATAACGTAAGCCTTGATGAACATTAAGGGCTGCTGAGGACAAATATAATGTCAGAAGAGTTGCATTATTCATGTCCACTTGCAGAACTTGCAAAATAGAGGAGTCTTGTGTCACCCTGAAGGGGTATTTTGCAATAATGACCAGCTGACTGCTCATTATACTACTTATTACACTGCTAAAGAAATAAATGGCATGAAATAGCAGTTTAATTTAAATTATTTTATCATTAAGAAAAAAATAGATCACAAACTAGCACAACTATATATATATAAAAAATGCTGTTTTGTGACACTTCAGGATGTTTCTCTAAAGACTTCAATGTGTCCTTTTAATTTGTGTTTATTGTGATGTGGGTTGTTTATAAAACCTTTTAAACTGCATTTTAATCATTATTTATAACTTTTATCCATGCAGCATATGACCTTCTATTAACTGAAAGACTACATATTCCCTAAATCACATATTCATAAATCCATTTGTCACTCACAATGCAGGAATAATTAAAATTGGTAAATATTATGAAAAAAAAATAAACATGAAGAGGCTTGAGAGGCAGAGTTTTCTTTACTGTGCTGACATATGAACAAAGTTTGGACAGGATACATTAAGTTTGGATTTTCATACATATTTTAGTATCTTTTGGATAAAAATATGTGAAGCCTATAAATATATTGATCACATCTATTAAAGGATTTCTGAAGGACCATGTGAGACTAAAGATTTAGGTAATGGCTGCTAAAAATTCAGCTTTTGAATTGCATTTTAATATGTATTAAAGAAGAAAAGAAAACAAATTGTAATCATAAATTTCATAATATCACAAATGTTTACTGTATTTTAGATCAATATATATCCTGTATATAGTATAAAAGCCTCTCAAAAACATAATACTGTGAATCTGTTAAAGTAAACTGACCTCACGACTAAAAACAGACATTTAAAATGATATAAATGTATATAAATGTAAACCTAAAGTCTATGGTTGATTAAAATAAATCCATGAAAAACACAATAGTCATCAGCCACCCACATATGTATGTGTGTAACCGAGAGAGTTCTCTGACTGTAAAATCGTCTGTCCACTCATTGACTCATGAGGACTAGAATTGAAAGCATATTGGATTCCACTAAGTGTGAAGTGATCTGTTAAACTCTGGATCTCCTCGACCTGCAGACGATGAAAACACAGATTTACCTACTTCTCACCTCTATATTCCACTATTCAGCCATCGTCACATCTTAAGAGTGAGACTGGATCAAACCAGAACCATGATACCCATGATGTTAAACATCACAATCAGAAATGAGGCGTTTTTGGAGTCTTTTAAATAAAAAAATTCCGAAAAACGGAAGAAGGGAGGACGTTGATGGGGAAAGGAGGAAAACGGAGGATGAAAAAGCGAGATGGAGGGAGACTGGCTACACTAACTGTCGAGGCAGTTAATATAAGGTTTTGGAGATAAGGCCTCGCAGACAAACATTGACAAAATCAGGCGTTCCGCCGCAAAGCCGGAGCTGTCAGTCAAACTGAGAGACAGGCCAACAATCAGCACTCGCATTCCGATAAGCACGCCAGAGAGCGTGTGCAGAAACTGCATCTACAGACGCACAGTAATGGAGAGGGGGAGTGGAAGGGCACATACAGCAGGAGACAGAGAGAGAGAGTAAGAGAAAGCAAGCACCGGTGTGCTAAAGTCTACACCATGCAGGCTAGTACAACAAAAAGAAAACAGAAAAAATGATGATTAAACGAAAGGGAAGAGTCTCCGACAAAAAAAAAGTGAACAGCTGATAACAGATGTTTCTCACAGGAGCTGCGAGACACTTGAATACCTTCTTAGGTATGAATCAAAAGCTGACAGAGGGCTGAAAGCATACGTGTGTGCAAAATTCAGGCCTCTCTCTTCAGACCGATCCCTGCCTCATATTCCTCACACCGAGGGGGAGGGTGAGGGAAGGGAGTGAGAGAGAGAGAGAGAGGTGCGAGATCAGACTAGTAAAAATAGCACTTCTTCTCTCGGCCTCAACACCTGGGGAAATGCCAGAAGGTGGATGAGGGTGAGACGGACGGAGTGGGGAAACACATCAAGAGGCAAAACAGATCTGATTAAGATTTAAAATCGGAGGCTGGTTTCTAATTGTTTGCTCTTGATTTGTTTCGTCCTGTGCTTAGTGAGCTTTTCTGAATCATTCACTGAATTGATTTGTTCAAAAACACCGATTCATTGAATTATTCGCTTAATCAAATCAATACCATACTGCCAACCTTACTATTTCTACCATAACTTATGCAGACATTGTAAGTATAGTATGCTATTCTAACTTTATACATGTTATGTTAGACAAATTATGACTGAGGTTCAATCCAAAATCGCATACTATCTGCTCTTTTTTGATGTAAATACTAAATTAGCATTAAAAATGTGCGTATGAATATGAATATAAAAGTACATTATGAATATATGTAGTATGACTGTAATCTGGACTTAGTACATTCATCATGTTGTTGTCATGTGACCTCCCAGCATCAGCTGCATCGCTTTAATATTATTTCCAAACCCACTCCAGTGGCTTCAAGTGTTCTTACAGTACTTGTTTTATTCTTTACACATACTTGTTTTTGCCTACTGTTTAGTGAAGTATGGATATTCAGATACAGCTGAATAACTGAATCATTCAATCAGTCACTCGACTGAATAATTTTGCTAAAAACTGCTGATGCAACAGTTCTACTTTGGTATTGTTTGAAGAAAAAAAAAAAGGCTGAGATGGCAAAAAAAATATACGATGTAACTGGCGATATTGTGGCTAAAATGTAAGTTACTCTATTAACTTCTATTAAATTATTGAATACAGTCGTGATGTAGGGTAGGAATATCATATATTATTATGCAGTGTTCATGAGTTAAGCAATTTTGTCAACAAATGCATTGAAGGGCTTAATCTATCATTTTTTTGCACACACTGACTTCAAAATCGCGAATCATTATCAAACACAACTATGATCTGCTGCAAATAGAGCTGGAAAGAGCATGTTTTCATGTACTGTGTAAATAACATGAGGAGATCTATTCACTAGTCATTATCTGGCGAACACATGGAGTACTTTTGATTAGTTTGTGTGCTCTGAGAAACAGCGAGCACAATATTGTTTTATAGTATTCAGACTGAGAGAATGGAGTTTTGTACAGTAAATACATTTGTTTGATGGGGATGTCAGCTGGATATTGAAAAGGACGGCTTGTTTTCAAGTCTTTAGACATACAGACCTATAGTTCTTTGTTGCTTGTTCATGTTTGGATATTGTCCAATATGTGTGTGTGGATGTATATACAGTATATATATATATATATATATATATATATATATGTGTGGGTGTATGTATTTATATATACAATATTTGTATGGGTAGATGACAAATAAAAATTGCACTGTCCTATGGTGTGACAGCAAAAATTTCATCTTCCACATCTTCAGTGTTTTTTTGTTTTTTTTCTGCTACGCCATAAGACACATTGATACGTCAGCTACCCATATATATATGTGTGTGTGTGTAATAGTGGTTTAACAGTTTTGCTCAATGGCATTCAATGTTAACTTATAAGCCTTGACTTATGATATGATATATTTTAAGAGATCTCGTCTCTGAATAAATTATCACCATCACCACTATGGAAGCATACTGGCCCATGAATAAACATGCGAATAAACAATAAAAATTACCATAAATCTGCCCTGCTAATGACTAAGGTTAAGTCAAACTCTCAGAAATAGAAACAAACAGTCAAGCAAACAAATATGTTCACAACAGTGGGAGCGTGCTGGCTGACGGGCCCTTCCCTCTCCACGCTGCCAAAGATGTTCACACATAGAAGCATGATGCCACAGGCAGGGCATATGTGGAGGGGGAAATGAGGTACCAACAGTCTCAGCATCCAAGCACTAAAGTGCCAGTAGAGACACACTGCCCCCTATTGCTGACTTGGGAAGGCAGGTAACCACCCAAACAATGTTCACCTTTCTGAGAGCTGTGGCAAGCTATGAAAGGAAAATATTAATACTTAAATAAACACCTTTCATTCATGTCACTTACTAAAAATACAATCAAGCTAATGTTTGAATTATTCCAGGTTAGAGAAAAAAAAGGTCACAAGAAAAATACAAAACATCTTACTCGCGGGCAGTTAAAATGCCTCCAAGTTCTTCCTTGAACAATCAAAAAAAAAAAAAAAAAAAGTGCAATACCCAAAATATTACTTTACGTATTATTTATCTATTAAGACAAATTGTGTAAACAAAATATTTTTAAAAACTGACATAAATTATTAATATTATTTTTTACTTTAAATACTTCCATGTAAGTTTAGAAGATGTAGATCTATGGAGATTGTCACAGTTTATTTAACCCAAAATATCTCTTTAGAAATGCACTCAGTAATTTCTTCCCCAAAGTTCAAAGTTCCCTCAAGCATTTTTGACGAAATGATACGCAGACATTTTAACCGATTAAAAGTTGGTTGTCCCTTCGTAAAGATCACATGACTGCCTGTTTTACACCATAATAGGTTTGATTTCTGTAGCTTTGTCTTTAAAAGTACATCTGAACAAAGCAGACAAGCAAACTAAACAATAACAATATAAGCATTTATTGTTTCATGGCAGCAACAGAGCTCTACGGAAGGAAAGAACTGTGTCTTCTGCGTGCTTCAACATTTGCACGTGAATTGACAATTAATGCTTTAAAGCAAGCGCAGGCTTACAACTAGGGAGAAGAGTTAATCTACCTGTAGTATAAATGTGGCACCCGTCATCTTCCCTACAGAGACACAAACACACACATATTTCAGGGTTTGAGTGTGTGAGCACGTAAAGGGTTAAAGAGGGTTCCTGCTGTGCTCTCTGCTTCTGTGTCTCGGCCCATTACACTTGCCGGAGTACAGCAATATGCCGCCATCAATTACAGCCTGGCTGCACTGCCATCAATACAGAGAGCAGGAGAGAGCAGCGCCACAGCCACATAAACACGACAAACGGCCACATTAAAACCTCCAGCTCACCTCTTTCACTCTCTCTCTCTCTCTCTCTCTCGAGGTTTGAACCTCTCTCGCGTCCTTCCCCGCGCGCGCACACACACACACACACACCTATTTTCTTTAGCTCAAGCCCCTCAAGCTCTTTTCCTTTCTCGTTTTCTCCACAAGTGTATGTCTTTGTCCTCATCCCTCTCAGTCTGGCAAATAAAAGCTTTTCTTTTCTATTCCCCTCATGAGCACTGCTGTTTTTTTTTCTTATGGACCATACTCTTCAAAAAATCTAGCGATACCTTCATTGGATTGGTATAGCACCATAAACCTCACAACCTTTCCAACCATCCTGTCATGGTCTGCTTGCTGCATACACATACAGAGAAATCAATGCATACCAAGATCAATACACAATATCATCTGACCGACCAGGAGCCTTAGAAACATACACACTTAATAAATAGCCTTTAATAGCCTAAATAAAAGACGTTCTCCAAAAGTAACCATAGAAAAAGAAAGCAAAGATATTCTGATCATACAGATTCAGAAAGTTTGTTTTCTCACAAAGCGACGTTTGAAAGACTTACGTGTGCTATGAGATGTCTTTTTTGATCCATGTTTGTGCAGGAATATATGGAGGAATTTGCTGTAATCCGCTGACCTTGAAGGAGAAAAGACTGTCCATCTGCTGTTTAGCAATGAAAAGTAGAGCATAAGCCACTTTTGTTCATGCAAGTGAATTTGGACCATATGCTATATGCTAGTTTGTTTCACTGAACTGAAACGCGTTGTACGGCTGCGTTGATGTTGGCTTGAGGGTTTAAAATTTTGCTTTCAATTGATAGAAATACAGTAAAACAGCAATACAGTGAAATATATTACAATAATGCTACATTTTCAGCAGCCATTGCTTCAGTCTACAGTATCTTACAATCCTTCAGAAATCAATCTATACCTGAGGAGAAAGTAAATAAATGAACAAACGATTGCATGTTTTTTAAAATAAATTATTAGTTGTTAAATTTAGTAATGGAACCTAACAAAATGAATTATACATCAAATTCTTAATTATCAAGATTTAAACAATATTTCCGTAATGTACATAAATCTATCACTTAGGATTGTTTTTCAGTGTAATATGCTTATGCCTTAAGTTGCTGGGCCCCATTGGCTTCCATAAGGGGATAAAACACTGTCAAAGTCAATGGGAACCAACTGAAAATATACTAAACCTTAAAAAAAAATCTTATTAGAATCAGTGTTGAATTTTTTTTTTCTAAATTCTTTAATAGAATTTGTAAATAATTTCTTAATGACAATGTTGATCACTTTTGATTTTAACAGTCCTTGCTGAATGTGTTCATTTCTTTAAATATGTTAAAAAAGTAGGGGTATGTAATATGATTTAAGAACAGTTTGTATAGTTTGAATCTATTTAACAAGCCAAAAACCAAAATAAATAGGAATGCTTACAAAAAAGTTTTCCTATTTTCTTTGTTCAGTGAGTCTTTCTGTATATGATTCTTTACGACTGGTTTAATATTACGACTAAAAAGAAAAACCTATGATCGTACAGGCCCAATTTGAACTGACATGATTTGAACTCTGGAGTGTTTACTTTTCTTTTTTTAAATATGCCTTTCTCAAGTTGTTCACTTCGATACATGGTTTTGTTTTGTTTTTGAAATGACATTTTCATTTAGTTGCAGCTCATTACGGAAGAGAAATCTTTAACCATTGTGCACATCTCAATACCACGAGGTCTTACCTTGGCCTACAGTCAGAAAATATGACCATACAGTAAAGAACGTGCAGTGTACAAACACAAGTGTTTCCATTGACCCTGGTCTTGTCTTACACAGCATACAGCTTCTATTGAGGTAGGTGGTTCAGCAAATTCCATCTCATTCAACGTGAAATATGAAGTACGCTGATCAAGAGTTCATTCTGGTCAAAATGAATGAAGAGAGCAGTCATAATTCCACAGTCAAAGTACCTGAATAATTAAATGTTTATGTCTTAACTATCAAACCAGAAACATTAACTGAGACTTTTTATCAAAAACAGAATACACTCTCATATTTCAATTTGTGCATGATTTATGCATACTGCACAACCTGTGCTTCATTATGTAAAGAAATAACGAGCAAAAATACAAGAAGAGGAATATTTTTACTCAAAATTGGAGATGCACTTAAAAGGAAGTAACAAAGAAATAACATACATAAAAAAAGAACATTTCACAAATGAAAACAGAAAATAACGTCCATCTAGACATCAAAGCTTACCATGACAATTCTGAGTGTTTTACACTTAAACAGTTTAAAACAGATGTGGTTCACAGCAGCCCAAAGGTGCCGAACTGTAGACGTAGATGGTTTGAAGATAGCAAAAGATTATCTGTGTTTTTCTCAAATGGTTTTGGTGTGAATGTGTAAACTAAACCGTGGAAAACATGGCATACTTCAGCTATAGTCTCTCTGGGTGAGATGCAAATTTGATGCAAAGAGGTCTTCAGCGAAACACTGAAGATGTCTCTATGGAGAGCCCTAAAAAGGCTTATTTTTGTTTCCAGTGAAAAAGGTTTCTTCCAATTCTACGGGAATGCTCATCATCAGAAAAACTATTTAATTCCGAGCAAGTTTGGTTTGTGTGGTTTAATTTGTGAAGAAGTTCAGTTGGAGGTGAGCTGAGAAGACGAGCTGCTGCTTCCTGAGCTCTTGGCGCTCTTCTGCCCTCTGGTGGCGCTGACTTGTCGTGGCACTCGCTGGCTAGAGCCATCTCGTGCCGATTTCTCCCCTTGCCCTGAACTAGTTTTACTGCGGACTAAATCACAAACACACACAGAAGAAACTTATAAACATAACACATATAACGACATACATATTAGACGCGCTCTATCGTTTTGAGTTAAAAGTTGGAGCAAATTGTTTGTAATTTTATTTTTTTGTGAAATTCAAAAATAAATGTGACTGACATGTTTCAATGTGGTGTGATGCTCATGAAGCAGTCATATATTCTGCTTTAACTACTAGTTAATTAGTGCAACAGTGCCGGATAACTTCTGTGGCTTTGATTCCCAAAGTTTTTGTTTTTCACATGGGGATTTTAAAAAGTCTTCATTAAAAAGCTGAATCACTTGAGTTACTTAAAATTTAATTTGAAGCAAAAAGTTTATTTGAAAATCAGACAAAAAGACCAAACTGTGCACTTGCAAGCTTTAATGAGGGAAAGAACTACAAATCCCATGAAGCAACGTGACATAATTTAAATAAAAATTATTAATAAATATGAAACTATCAAACTATCGAAACTATTAATATATAATATTATATCAAGTCTTTCACAGTGCTTAATGAAAGCTTTTTAACTCTTAAGTCTTAAGAGTTCTTTTGGCTCTCATCATCAAAGGAATCATGGGTAATGTAGTTTCTCCAAGAGAGATTCCACAAAATATCCCATTAAATATTCCATTTAAAATACAAGTTAAAATAATGTGGGCTGACAGCTTCAACAAATTAACAACTGGATTGGAAGTTAGTAAATTATCAATAAAAAATAAATTTCAATTAAGAAATTTTTAATGTTTTGAAGATTCTGAATGTTATCATGAAAAAAATTAGTAAACAGAGTATACGCTCAATGATTCAGAAAAAAAAAAAAGATTTAAGAAGAGCATATCGCTAAAATATATTATTAGAAAGTCACCATTTTATTTATTTGATACTTGAATAAAATGTATAATTATTATGTAATTAAAAAATACTACAGACAGACACCATTTCAATTATATTTTGACCAATTAAATCATAAATATAATTACACCAGTAGAGAACTAACACTGAAGTGTGTTTTTGGGTCAAAACTCAAAATGATGGAGAAGGTCACATACAGTACGAAAGAAATTTAGTTGATTGTTATAAATCATCTTGATGTCACCTAAACAATTGCCTTCAGTGTAAAAATCAGTAATGAAGTGGCAAACACCATTCGTTTATGAAGTTGACAGTCACATGCATGCATTTCAATGTTGGTGGCAGACAATTTTGCAGGATACCGGTTTACTAGTGCATCACAGTGTCACATTCGACACACGCCATTAACAGACATTCATTTACCATGAGAAGCAGAGGACTCTAAAGCTGGATGAGTCCATGAGACACATGAAGGAAGCAGATCTGGGGCATTTCACCCCCATAGTCAGAGCACTGAGCTCGCAAATCGCAGGCACAATCGGCGAGGCATGAGAATGAGAACAGATATACGGCACTATGAAGCTGAGGCAGGAATTAGTTATGTCAGCATGAAAAATGTGCTGCAATAGTTCATGGGAGTGAAGAGAAGACCTTGAACTCGCAAGCATCGGGATTATAAAAAGGATGAGAGAACCAAGCTAAAGAAGAGAAAGAAAAAAAACCTTGAGAGACAGGAGCGCTTGTGTCACCCGCACTGTAGACCACTATCTTAGCCCCTCCCCTAGGTGGGCGGGGTACAGACGCAGAGGGAGGGGCAGCAGTTTTAGCACTCTTTCCTGAGACCACACCCTCCTCTTCTATAGGAAGTCACACACAGATTACCAAAAAGGACAGGCGAAGCAGCATCAGTACAGCATTTGTATTTGACATCACCTATTTTCCAACTTGAACCATGCAATTCTGAGGCATATTATGCCTTTTCCATGTGTAGCACTCACCTCTAGACTCTGAAGGTGCTGTGGTGGTGTGGGACGCTGTGGAAGTGTCACCAGTGGATGTTTCGGAGACCTTCTGCCCCGCACACATGGCCTTTAGAGTCTGAAAGACTGCTAGAGGAGCAACGTTCATCTTTAGCAGGTCCACTATGATCCTGTAGAAAAGCGAGACGGGCCATTTAGAATCACTCAATAATAACAGATAAAAACTGCTAACTCAGTAAGGCAGGTTGTACTACAGTGATTTTACTGTGCCTTTATTGCTTTTGCAACAGTAATAGGATTAAAGCCGGCAGTTTTCATAAAAAAAAATAAATAAAGGGCAGTGGTTTTGCACCTTTTGAGACACTTTGAATAAAAAAAAGAAATAGTACTTCTTAGCTGTATTTTTTATTTGTATGCTGAATTAAGTATTTTTATATTTTGTTTTCATTTTAGTCAAAGCCCTAATCATTTTTTTGTGCATGTTTCATGTATACAGAGTTTTGATGTAAAAAATGAATTAACTTGGAAATTAAATTATTTTACATTTAAAAAAAGAAAGATTTTATTTTAGTTAACTGTTTTTGTTTGTTCACCTCACCAAAACAAAGTTTAGAAGTACTAATCGAAAATATCTGAAAACTGGTTAAATAAAGGAAGCTGTTAATTATAAGCCAGAACAATGACTATACATATACAAAGAAGGTTAACTCCTATTACTTATGAATGAGAGAAACTGCAATCTGGCCGAATATGTACTGCCTTCTATCTAAATTAAAGCGCCAATCGCTGACTGGTAAAGTCATTGTGTCACTGCAGCTGCCATTGGAAGCTCCAGTTGCTATAGATTATGAATGCAAATGTGCATTGGCTGATCTAGTTAAAATAATCTTATTTAATGCATTTCAGCATAAGAAATAACATTCATGGGGTAGTTCATTTCAGATTTGCAAAATGCAATTTAATTGTGAGTTCAGCAGGCAGTTTTTGAGATTTCAAGATCCCCCCATTCATTTAGATAGGATTTGATCTTGCATACCAAAAATAGCTGCCCGGAGGTGTTGTAAATGTGACCGCCGAAGGAACTTTCTTCGAAAGAGAAATGATTTTAAAAAACGGTGGTTCTCAACTTAGCATGTTGGTTAATGGAGAACAGATTCTGACAAATTGAGTTTAATTGATTCATTTAAACAGATACTTGACCCCAAATTTTAAATTCTGTCATTAATTACCCTCTCTTCTCATGTATATTGAACCACTGATATCACATGGACTATTTTAACGAAATCCTTACTACATTTCTGAGCCTTGAAATGTAGTGTCATAAATGTCTAGAACCCTTGTCTAGGGTCAGAAGTGTTTAGAATTTCACCAAAATATATCTTATCTTTTAAAGATAAACAGAGATTTTGGGGTTAATTGTCCCTTTAAAAGGCCTGATTCAAAGTTTCTTTTAGGACAAAATATTCTCAATTCATGCACTGGTCAATTTTTTCAAATGAAAAATCACTCAACTCTTGGACTTTTGATAAGACCCATTTTTTTACTTATCTAGAAAATTATTTTTGTTTTAAGAATTTGCTCAGAATAAGTTTTTCTCTCAAACTGAGCCAGAAATCTCCACTTCAGCAGCACTTAACCCTTTCAATTTTCATATATTCAATATCCTGAAATTTAGCAAATTTATGGGCATGATACAGGTCTAGAAATGTAAGGGTATTTAAATATGACTTATTTGCACAATTCAACAAAATGTTGTAATACAAAATAATGTACTTTGATTAATCAACTGAAAGAAAATGTATATATGATGTTGGCACTGACAATAATTTGATTTCGTGGAGCTCACTTGAAAACCTCTTGATCAATGACTATCCCAGCAGCCTGAGTGAGCTCGAACAGCTCAGTCTCCTCCGCATTTAGGACCTTTTTCTTCTTGATGCCGTATTTCTGGACATTCCCGCTGACGGTGACGCTCAGAGACGGGGAATCCGGGGCTGAGGGCATCGCGCCCGGCTGTGCTGACTGTGACATATGCGTCACCTAAACACTATAAAAACACAGGAAAACATACAACAACCATCACAAAACAATCAACTCTGTCAGAGTTTAACAATCCTGTAAGGTCCACAGAAATGAGATTTAAATTCAAGTGATACGCGGTGGGGTGTCATACTCTGATGAAGGGCCTCTTTTATGGTGATATATTGTTATAAACGTTGCCCAGAAACAACCAAGCATGACGAATATAACTTAAGTGATTGTGCCTGTATAACTGCAAAGCTGGCACATACATTACATAACGTTAACGTTACTGAATTCGACAATGACACTCTTCGTTCCGTTCCTTTATATATTTTACACAGACATGTTAAGGTTTTAAATAAAACCAAATATATAACAAAACACTCACAATACTACACTAGTGAATTGCCCGCGTCCTTCCTCCCCAGCTTGTTGTATTGCTTAATAAACACAAAGTAGAATTACTTACTGCCACCATCTGGTCTGGAGTAGACACGTTGCACACTCAAAACCTTAACTAAGCAATTGCAACAATTAACACTTTACCATAATCACGATATAAAAAAGGTTTAATTAAAAAAAAAGTCAATAGCGAGGAAAATGGACAGGTAGCATGTGAAACGCTGCTGTGTTTGTGGTGCTTCAGCAGTGGTCTGAGAAAAAGTTTACAAGTATGAACAATGGCACTGAAAATATTTTACAGCCATTGAATGGAACATACAAATATGAGAATTATTTCCGGTTGCCCATTCGTTACCCAGTGTCATACATACCCAGAGGTCAGTACACAGGCTGAATGCTGTGATGTCAGTAAACTGAATCTACCATAACTTATATTCTAATCCCAGAAACTATTGTTTACCTCAGTGGATGAATTCGTGAAAATTAATAGAATAACTGATTAACACGTGACATACAAATGGCCAGTGCAAAAAGAAGACCATGACCTTTTAGCATGAGTGCTAAAAGAAGTAACAAGTACTGATTTGGCAAATTTTCAGTAGGTGATACTCTTGAAAAAAAGAAAAGAAAAAAAAAAGAACAAACAGGAGAATTATTATGCCAATGAACCTTCAAAACTTGACAACCCTATATAAATTTGTTTTTCCATAATCTCATAATAGTTAACCACAACATTTTTACTTTATGAATTTATGATCAGTTACATATGCTTTAATCTAACACATTCTTTGACAAGAGCATATGAGTACATCACAAAGCATCAACAAAACTAGCAGTTAAACATAAATAAGCATGGAAAATTTAAAAATATTGGACATGGATATTTTATGTATATTTTGCCACATTACAGCCTTGCCACTATTAAGAACGGGGAATGGAGACGAGTGTGTTTTTAATGTCAAGTAATTTTCAGCTGACTCTTTGTACTTTGCTTTCAGTCATTTCTTCTGAGTCATCTGTTGAGCTGCGCTTCTTAGATGACACAAGGGACAACGACACTTCCCGTTTATCCTCTAAAACCTTAGATGTAGTCAAGCCAGTGTTTGGCAAATCTAAGTCCAAGCCAGGGCTCTCCAAACAGGGAATTGTATCGGCTGGTACTAGATCAAGCTCTGTGGGTTTTAGTGCTTCGTGTTGCTCAGTTTGTAGTTGCACATCCATTTCCTCCAGTCCTGTTAAAGTGCCAGTAATGGCTTCAGTTTGCGACTCCTCTGAATCTACATTGAGCTCCAGAGCCCCCTTGTGGCCATTGATAGGCATGTTATCTGCCCCTGACAGGATCTCCCTCCTGATTGAGGCCAGCTGGGCCTGCAGGAGATCTTTGTGTTGAGCTTCAAGGTTTTCCAGCTAACAATATAAAAAACAAAAGAAGAGAAGACAGTTTCAGTCTGGAATAATAGACGTTTTATTAACCCACTCCTGTGCATTCAGAACACTTACAAGTTTGGCCATCTTCTGCTGGCTGTGATCTGGACATTGATAAGCTTGCAGTTCCTCAAACATCCTTACGTTAGACTGAACCAGGCTTGCAACCTAATATTAAAATAGAAAGGATGCAAAGTAAAATTATAGCAATTGTACACATACACACAGACATTTGTTTAATACATAAACAGCATTTTTTTTTTATAAATATACACATGCAAATGTGTATTGATATATAGGTCAATATACACAGTACACACCCATTTAATATGTAAACAAAAACTTATTTTGGATGTGATTATTTATGATTAATCATTTGACAGCCTTAATATGTATATGTATGTGTATATATAAATATATAGAAATAAAACTACTTTCTATGAGCATGAACATGTACTACCCTTAAAAAGTGGTAAGGTTTTAAAGTCAAGCCAAATAGCTAACTTTTGTCATTTCAACCACATACAGTTCAGTACACAGTGAAACAAAACAACGTTCCTCCAGGACCAAGGTGCTACAATATACTGAAATATTCTTACAATTAAAAAAAAAAAAAAACTGCTTTGATTTGAGAATATTTTTAAAACGCAATTTATTTCTGTAACAGATGAATTGTCAGAAAAATTACACATCATTGGTAAATGTAAACATACTGTTAAAAAAAACATTGAAATTTACATCAATGAAAGCTAAAATGTGCTTTATTTTCTAATAATTCAACAGTCCTCAGTTGTTCCTTACTTGTTTTATTATAAAATTATTTACACCCGAGGTGGCAGTTAGACCGTGGGTATGCATTATTTACTAATAATTCAACAGACAAGAGTCTACTATTCCATTAATGCTATGGAGGTAATGCTACCTCTAGAAATTTTTCAGATTATGTATTTCAAGACATTTATCAGATTTTAGTCCTTAAAGCACTTTTGCATGTTGGACTAATTTCTTATGCATACCATCCCATGCCTCTGTTGCCAATTCCGAAGCGCCATTTTAGAGTGAGTAACGGAGGTTTGAGCCATTGATAGCAGATTAATGTTGTTATTAATGCAGATATACCTGTTCTTTGAGCTGTTTAATCTCAGCTCGTAGTGTCTTCTCCATACTGTCCTTCTCCTGACGTAGTGTGTCGATCTGCTGGTGGAGCTCCAGGAGTCGTTTCTGTAGCAGGGTCTGTTCCAAACTTTCTGCCTCCTGAAAAGAATTATTTTTTTAATAGCACCTACAGGAAATCTACAAAACCAGAAGACTGAATAAGTAAAGTACACTACTGTTAAACATTTTGGGTCTGCTAATAATTTACTTATTTTTGAACAGTACTGTATATAATGAATACTAATAGCAGAGCTGCATTAACAATAAGTCTCACCTTCTATATCATTTTTATGTTTCGCAAAACATTAATCCATAAATTAGTGATATGATATTCAATGAGTCATGTTAATAATGTTCACCTGTTCTGTAAGGATACCAGTAGCTGTGTCATAGATCACACTGTTTCCTTGTCCATCAGGGTCCATAAGAACAAGAGTTTGAGTGCCATCAGACGAAGATCCCACCTCTTCCTCAGCACCCAATGGGATTCCATTTCTCTCACCGTCTTCCTTCAAACACAGAAAGGAGAGGTCAACAACAATACTTCAAAGGCAAACACCAAAAAGGTTCATGCCTAAAATAAATAAAGCTTTGTGATTTTGTCTACCTTTGGCTCCACAGTAAGAAGGGTTTCTGTGCCAGTGGTCAGAATGGGCTGAGTTAAGATGGATCCAATGCTAGTGCCATCTCCACCCGGTCCGAGACTAACAGCCAGGCCTTCATAGGCTTTAGCATGAGCCTCAGAGCTCTCGCCATAATACTGTCGGCAGTTCACATTCTAGAACAGAACACGCACAAACATAAAAATGCCATATCCAAAGTGGAAAACAGGTTTAACCCTGGGTTATCAGCTTTACCTGTGTGACTTGGATCTGGAATGTGGTGTGGGGATTTCGGAAGTGTGTTTTGTAGTGTTTGATGGCCTCATCCCTCCTGTTGAAACCATTTCTACAGCGGTAACAGTGCCAGTGTGCACCTTTAAACCGTTTTTCTCCCTTAATAGTGCCCACAATCTCACAATGGATACAGCAGCGAAGCACCTTCAAGCCTGTCCATAAAAAATGACAGATTGACCAAATGTTGCATCACATGCGAGTCTATAGTCTCCTTGTGCCTCACCTGCAAAGTCAATGCCTTTGTCCACATGTTTTATGCGGAAGTGAGCTCGCAGGATAACAGGATCTTGGTAAGCCTCGGCCACAGAACAGAGCGGGCAGTGCATGTGCACTCCTTTTTCCTGCCCTAAACACTTCTCGTCCTGACACAGCACAGGTGCGTATGTGTGTTCTGTTCCTCTGACACGAACCGAGGGATGGGCCTAAAAACAAAAAAATGCAGACAACTAGTGAATGAGATTATAATGAATAAGTAGCACCTTTTTAATGTGAATAATAATAAATAAATAAATGCTATTTAGGAGTGGTGCTGACTTGATACACAAATACTTTTTGTTTCAAAATACAAAAAGCATTTTTTTTGTTTTAATTGGGACAAATCTGTGAAAGAAGAATCTGTTAAGGCTGCAGAAAAACAGATACATTGAGTGAGTGATGTGAAACAGGTTCAATTACTTTTTTACAATTCTGCTGCAGGGTCAATAAATCTAACAAGGCAGTATTAAAGATCATTGAAATATGTAACTCAAATTCACTTTGGTGAACCCCATCTACTTTTAATCCTAGAATGAAGTTTGCTCTGAGCTGAACAGATGCAAATGTATAGCAGGGTCATCAAATTTGACAAGGCGGGAATCCAGCTTAACAAAACCTGTTATCCTCCTTTGTTTCACACAGAATGACTTTAATGTTGCCCAAATTCACACTGCTGATTTCTAACACCCTCTAATTTATATCCTAGTATGCATTTTGGCCTGATGTGAACAGCTGCATTTACATATCAGAGTCACATTCTGAAAGGGTTACTGAAACCTGTTACACCTTTTATTAGAAACGTTAAGTCTTTAATGCAACTCCTATATTTTATATCCTAGAAAGTTTTGGTCTGATGTTAAAAGCTGCAGATGTACAGCAGGGTCACCAAACCTGACAAGACAGCATTAAGCATTAGATTTTATCGACATGTGTTACTTAGTTATTTCACACGAAAACGTTATTAATGGTTTATTTAGACATTTATACAAAATGTGTTTACACATTATAATTTGAATTGCAGAGGTTTCACACACCTATACATTTTGTTTTAAGATGCATATATTCAATCTTTAAGAGCCCCTTGTGGTAAACATAAGCATTGCCGCTGAAAACCAATGAAACTCACGTTTAACATTATGAGAAATTATTCCCCCGCTATTATCTATTAATTTGCTAAATTTTTAATGTAACGTAACTTACATGTTGAGGATGAATTACATTTGCTTAAATGGGCCTAAAGCATCACTAACAACTGTATTTCACAAGGCCTGCAACTAGCTCAAAAAATAAAATAATGAGTCGTTATAAAACTATATTAAATAATATTACATTAATTATGCAAATCTTGACTACTGCACTGAATCACGTTGGCCCAAAAAGTTCAAACCTGCAAGGAGCTTTTGCTCACTTAATCAAGCTAACAACTTTAGCAAGCTAACACAAAACTCACAGCATTTCACGTTTAACCTTTCACTCACCACAAACGCGGACATGCTTTTGATAAGATATAGAAATCCGATTTAAATCCCGCTATCCCCCAGCGTTTGTCGTAATCTGTAGCCTATGAAACATCTCATTTCAGAGCGCTCGTGTGTGGTTCGTCATCGGTGTGTACACACATTCACCTGCGAGTTTCCAGTCACACAACACCGATGAACGCAACGAGTCGTCAGTCTTAAAGTTCAACGTAAACAAATTTCATTGGCCTCCAGTAGTTTTGGTGGAATTTTAAACCAATCAACACCGTAAGCGATGAATAAGGGATGTCGGTGCAACCACAACGAATGCTGCACGTACACTCGTATAAAATGAAAAAATCTAACTATCCACAACTCTTTAAGCTTCTTAAGCTTCAGACGGTTTAATGTTTTATTTAAAATACCGTTAGTTCCTATAAGCCTACTATTTGTTAATATTTTTAATGAATTATTATAGGCACGGATGTGTTGTTTCCAAAATTGCTATAAGATGTTTGTCCTTAGGTAAATGTTTTGCTGAAGCAATTTTGTTATGTCTGATGTATCTTAAAACGTAATTTTACAAACCTCTTATAGGGTTGCGAACAAGGGGATGTAGCTCAGTGTTAGAGCGCATGCTTTGCTGATCTTCTACTCCCCAAGACTGGCCAGCCGCGGATAGGTGTAGAGCGCTGAATAGCCAATCAACGAAGGGAGGCGGGACAAATAAAATACACAAAATTGCAGGTTCGCTTTTCGTCTAAATAAACTTTAAGTACGATTAACATGTAATAAGCGAACTTTGTGCACAAAGAAAAAAGTGAATGTGAATAATTGAAAATAACATTTGAATTATGTTTTTATTTTTGAAAGAGATATTCAGTTTGTATAACTATGTACAGAATAGGCTACCCATATATATGAAATAAATCTAACACACAACAAAAAAAGCTTTTAATTTTGTTTATAATAAAATTATATACATAATATAAAAAAATTAATAAAGGTTATTACTACAGTATAGTACTAACCAAATATATAATAATTAAATAAATATACATAAAGTAATTGTAGATTAAACAACAACAAATATAATAAAATGTTAAGATGTGGAGAGCACAGAAAAAAAACAAGAAAAATATGTGTTTTCCATTAAATAATTATATACAATTATAAATTCTTAGTAACAGTTATTAATATTTAGTGTATACAAATCTGAGCAAAATAAAATATCAATACAATGTAATATCAATTACAAAATATATAAAATTAATAAATTCTTTTAATAAATAATTAAGAAAAACTTATAAGACACACTAAAATACAGGGCAAACAAATGATTTCGTAACATTATAAATTATGCCATTAGGTTAATACCAAATACCAAAGGTTTTTTGAGCAGTAAGTCAGAATATCAGAATGGCCCTTAAGACTGGAGTGATTATGCTAAAAAAATTCAGCTTTGTTCACAGAAATAAATTACTGTTTACAATACATTCATATAGAAGGCAGAAGAAAAAAACTTTCTGCTGAAAAACTTTTGACTGGTAGAGTATTCTAAATTAAATAATTATTTACAGAGTGTAATAGTAGCTACTAACATTTGGTGTTTACAAATCTGAGCAAGATAAAATAACAATACAAGTCAATAAAATTAACTTAAAAACACAAAAATACAGTGCAAACAATGACAATGTTTCAAATAATTTCAAATTGTAGATTAAACAACAACAACTTCAGTATAATAATAATGATAATAAAATCTAAAGTAGAGAACACATGAAAAAAATAAGACATCCACCTGTGTAAGAAGATCCTTGCTCTTATGGTGCATTGCCAGGAGATGATCATGGGGAGTTCTCATCAGATCGGTCCACCTTCTCTGGTCCAACACAAAGAGAGCATATTTTGCTGGGTCCAGTGTGAGCTGAACGGGGGGAAGCAGATATGGGCAATGGTGTTGTTCTCTGCAGTTCTATAGAAGATTAACATAATACTTTGTGTTTGTATGCACATACAAGACAGACCGTTAACACACATGAGTGTCTATATGAAATCTTTATTTACCCGCATCTGGAAGAAACACATCTGACCTTTGGTCCATACCTTCACCATCAAAGTGCCTGGATTGATGTTAGGTGGAATAAGACAGTACTTGGGGTGACCTGCTCTGTGGGAGGATGGGTCTTGTCATAGCATGCATCTAAACATTCTTGAAATATAAATTAAAACAAAATATTTCAAATGTATTTTATAATTCCTTTTATATGGATATATATGCAACATTTGAAAATATTTTCTAATTATTGTAATTTATTCCTGTGATGCAAAGCTTCTAATGTTCTTTCAACATTATAGTGGCATTGATAGTATCAACATTGATTATAATAATAAATGTTTCTAAGCAAATCATCATATAAATGATTTCTGAAGGATCATAGGACACATTGAAGACTGGAGAATAATAATGCTGAAAATTCAGCTTTGTATTACAGGAATAAACATGGGAAACAGGTTATTTTAAATTGTAACACAATGTAAATGTTGAAAATAATCATTTTTACGGTGTGCTTTACTGCTGAACAGACAGTAAGTAACGTTAAGCTTTGTTAGGCCTGTTTATCTATTTTATGTAACGTTTACATAATTACATTATTACATACAATTCAAAACAGCTGATATATTTAACCATATAAATGTGATTATTTGATAATATAATACATTAATTGTACCATTTGTTTATTTTTTTTTTTTTAAAGTATAGAATTCACTTTACTTGCTTGGTGAGAGTAACGTTATGGCACTGGTCTGAGGTAAAAAAAACAAAACAAACATCCGTAGTTTTAAGCGCTACCATAGACTAGAGAATGAATGGGAAAAGTGAAGGGAAGTTAAGCTTAACTGTATGAGGCCCCGGGTTCAATCCCCGGCATCAACCACAAAACTCATTATATGCAACACCACCACAACATAACATCTGAAATAGACTGACACACCAGTAACGTAGAAGGCAATACATAGTGAATGATCAATTTATTGATTTGTTTCTTGCAATCGTCTTACTAACCACAAGAGGTCTGTCTCTCCCATTGATAATTTTATTGTAGATGTGTAGATGAAGCAAGCATAAAACCTGCTGCCACAGTGTCAAAAAGAGGGTTGTATAATTGTGATATACACAACACGATTCCTCTTGTTTACTCCACTCTTCATCTGGCATCTGTCAGCAAAGGCTACATTTAAGCACATTAAAAGAAAGCATTAATTAAGGCTGTTCAGCGCTTAATGTTAATTTTTAATGTTATAAATGCAAAATTAAAATAAAGAATGTAGACAAAAATTATACACTAACATGCAAATTATTTTAAAAAGCATATAATTCTTTTCAAGGCTGCATTTATTTGAACAGAAATACAGTAAAAATCTCTCTCTCTCTCTCTCTCTCTCTCTATATATATATATATATATATATATATATATATATTAGTGCTGTCAAATGATTTATCACATCCAAAATAAACATTTTTGTTTACATAGTATATAACTGTGTACTGTGTATATTTATTATGCATATATAAATATAAACACATGCAAGTTTTTTAAGAAAAAGATTATGTTATAATACAATATAAATATATAAATGTACATGTAAATATTTTGTAAATATATATTCAATGTAGGCTATATATATATATATATATATATATATATATTTTTTTTAAATGTAGATATAAATATATAATGTGTGTGTGTCTAAGAATTCCAAGATTAATTAATTAAGTTTTTAAAAAAACATTTATTTGAAATACAAACCTTTTAAAATCTTTTAAAGTTATACATTTATTTAGGCCTACTGTTAATGTTGATAAAATTAAACTTCCTGAATAAAAGTTTTGAGTAAAAAACAAAACCTTCCTGATCTCAATCTTTTAAACAGTAGTGCTTATTCTTGTGGATGTCATCCTACTGTACTTACTCTGTCAGTTTCGTTCTCAGACTCCGGATTCTTCCATCCCTGACTGGACAATAGTTTCAACACTAACAATCCGAAAATAACAACTCCAATGCCTAATGAGTTTGCAAACAGAGCTTCAGCAGGCAGTGCCGTATATGGTTCGGTATTGCTTCCATTTCTCCCACTTCTGCTGAGACACAATCAGTAACACCGAAACAGCTACAAACATCTCAGCCATTATAAAAACAGACCATTAGAGGATAGTTTCACCATTATAAGATCCTCCTACTCAGCTAATTGAAATATAAAACATTATTATCTATCTGAGTAGGATAAATCACAGCCATTTCTTGCAGGCTGTTATAATAGGATTGTCACTCACAGAGTCAGCAGTAGTTTCTCATTGATCCCAGAAAGGCTGGTGATGAGACTCAGGATGAAGATGGCAATGCCCATCCACATGTGAAGAGGTTTCAGACGGGCTTTAAAAGCCAAAGGGGTCCAGGGCAACAAGAAAGCACAAAGACCTACAAACCACTATTCAATCAGAGGAGAAAGGCACAGGAGACCATGTCAAGCATCATTTCTTTCAAATTTGATGGAGTTGAACATACTCGTGGAGCTTTACTAAGCATTAAGCAATAAAAATAGTGTGACATTTCAATCAGGCTTGACCATGTATACCTGCAAAGTGAATAGGGCCACTGTGGAGATCCCAGTCCAGCTGTGTAGTGAATACAGATGAGGGATGTTGTTGGCAGTGTGAAAATCAAAGGCAGCACGCACTCCCAGCACGGACAGCACCAAGGCCACAAACAACAGTCCTGCATGGGCCAACTTACACCACCACCTGCTCCAGGTGAGAGGAACACGGTACAGGACTATGGCTGAGAGAGAAACAGACACAGAGAGAGCAGGATAAAAAGAAAAAGAGACTGTATTTTAGTACATGGTACAAGCACTGATAACACACTTTTTTAAAGTAGGCTATAGAACATTTTAGGTCAATTAGATTTTTTAAATTATTAATTATTTATTATTGGTGACAATGAAGATTTATAATATAAAAAATACATTTTGCCATTTTGTTCATAAATAAACGCTGTTCTTTTAATTTTTCTATTCATCAAAAACGCAAACACACACACACCATATATATATGTGTGTGTTTTTCAAAGGTTTTCAACATTTATCATAATATAAATATATATCTTGAGCACCAATTAGCATATTTCTGAAGGATCATGTGAAGACTGCAGTAATTGTATATCAACTGTAAACTGTAATATTTGGCAATATATCTGTCATTGCTCAAATACATCTTATTGAACTCTAGTGTAGTGACATTGCAGTGTAAATAATATGAAATATGAAAATGGTCATCTCTCTCGTGTTATATCAAAGTATTACCATCTGATTATGGTAATAGTTTATCTTTTTTTCAAATGTGATTCTTTATTCTGAATTTTAAAACATAATTTCACGGCAAGCAATAAAAATAAAAATGTTTCTTGAACACTGTATCTCATCTATACTCCACAAACAAAGCTTTCCTTCACTATTCATGTTGCAGATTAACTACGCCATACGCAGCTTGAAAGACTGTCCAGCACTAGAAGATCAATCAGGTTCAAGTCATTTGTGATTCTTATTTCCAGCCAAAATATCTAGAAATTTAAAAATAAAGAAGGATTTTCTAGACAAGTAAAAATAATTGTCAAAATTAAGCGTGTTTTTGCTTAGAACAAGCAAAATAATCTGCCGTTTTTTTTCCCTGAAAACAAGATTATATTTTACTTGTCTAGAAAATCCTTCTTGATTTAAGAATTTTGGCTGAAAACAAGACAACAAATCTAAGCTATTAAAGCATTTTTTGTAGTGTATTTGTGATAGAGCAAGACTGTAAACATGAGAAGAAAAGAGAAGTCTTCCAGTTAAAAATAAGACAGAGAAGGTGTTTATACACACGACACAGAGAGCGAAGTGTTTCCTCTCACCATTTCCATATAGCACCACGAGACTCGTCACCATGAGGACTGGGTGCCAGTTAAACTGTAGAAAAGATCCATCCCAGGCAAATCCTCCTCTCCAGGTCCCACTCCACAGACACACGAACATCACACACAAAAACCCCAGCCACACGCTCAGCACATAGAAGGACACAGGAAAACGCATCTAAAAAACAGATTTCAGAGCAAGACGTATATCTTTGATATTTAAATAGTTCTTATATTTAAGGTTTTCCTCTACAACACTTTTCAATTCTTCAGCCGCCAATACCAGTGATGTCTAATCAAGCTGTGTAAGGACAAGTTCATTAAAAAGTTTCCATTTAAGTTCTTACCTTTCTTTTTATGCTCAAGTCATTCAGCGTGCACAATATCTTCCGTTTCTTTCTGTGACTTTCTTTTATGCACTCAGCCCCAGACTTTTGAGAGACTTTATGCAAGTCACGGTCATGCTATAAACTCATTCTCCTTGAAAGTTTAAAAGATGTTTTGTTGTGCTTGTCTTAAGTGTCATAACTATAATGGAGTCTCATAGTGATATTGCACATGTTCCATAAACTTTTTTATACAGGCTAATCTGACTCCTATATTTCTGGCTTATACCTATAACAAAGGCTTTCTTGCATGCACAAAGGTTTACAAAGGTGAATATGCATATATACATATATATATATATTTTTCTCAGTACTGAGTAAATCACCCTGCTTTTCTTTAGGCAATTGCAAATGCTTAAACCATTAAAAATAATAAACAGCAAATACCACCACCATTGAAGCCCTAAATATAGAATAAATACACAGCAATTTTAACTTTTTTTGCTTTGTCATACAGACATTAAAGCACCACAAAGGCATTAGTGTCACTCTGTGATGAAGCGTGTCTTTAGAATTTTACCACGCTTGATCTTCTTTCAAATAAGCTGTTGTTAGAGCAGATAGAATGCAAATACAAAATGATACGTCTTTTTAAAAGGCCAGTAAGAGCTGACTTACTCTTTCTCAACCTTTATCTAAATGGCATGTTTCTCCACACTGGGCAGGAGACATGGATTAAACAGCTGGCATTATCAGGAAATGACCTAAAAAAAAGTGGAGATGTGTAAAGTACAATGTCTTTAAAAGTACTGGGTGGCCAGTCACTTACTTACATTTGCATAAAATCAACCCACATGAGGGAGTGTGCTTGCTTACAGTATAGTGTGCCATTTTCTCACTTAAATTAGAAGAAATTGCTTGTCTGTCAGAAGTCATGCGGTGAATTTCATGGTCATGCAATGTTCTTGCTGCTTTTGAAAACACAAGATGCACAAAGATCTGTATTGTTCAGCTATATTTATAAACTCATTCTGAAAAGCAACTGCTACTGGTGAATTTATCAGAGATATTAAACTTAAAGGAAAAATGCAACAAAGTAAGATGACTGTTATATAGTGAGGTAAAGAAACAGAAATCCTATTTCTATACAGTTGAATTTCTACATTTGCCTGCCAGGTCCACACTATGCTTTGAAAGCTGCTTGTTTTCTTTTTTTTTTTTGGAACTTTTTATTTATGATTTTTGAACAAACAAACCTCTTACGATGAAAATAAAAGAATACAGTAAAATTAAAACATCAATAATAATAATAATAATAATAAAAATAAATAGATACTAAAAGAAAGAAGAAGAAGAAGAAGAAGAAAAAAAAAGAAAGCTGCTTGTTTTTCAATAGACATTTAACTTGGGTTTATCGTGAATAGTGTGTATTTAAAATTGTTTAAAGTTTGTAGCCTATAACCCTAATTCATATATCATATATTAAAATTGAAGCTGCATAAGGTACAGGCATGCAGAGACAGATGTGCTTAATACAGATTTCCTTATTGTCCTCATCTTCAATGAACAGTGAAATATACTGCTCCTTTTCCCAAGGAAGCCTACCAATGTCAGAAATTAGAATACGGTAGCTTGGGACGTCCGGTCGAAAGCAAAACTTCTTCATTGCAGAATATGGAAGCAGGGTGTCCATCATGCCTTGGCCGTTGTATTTTGTAATGAAGGCTTCAATGTCCAGCTTTTCTTGGCTTATAAATGCTCGTACATTCCTGCTGCTTCTGTTTATCACATCTGTTTTTGCGTTTTCATTGCCCATTGTCTGCAATATTCCTAATGATGGTAGAAAACAAAATGTGTAATGCGCACAACAAATATAACAGCAACAGTTGTACAGTGTAAGTACAGGGTTTTTTTTAAAACGCCTTTTGCAGGATTGCCGTTTACATTTAAATAAAAGTAGAATAAAATGAATGGAAATTGAAACAATTTGAGTGTCTACTTGTAAAAGCATTTTGTGCCGAAAAATAAACTTGCAACGTGACATTGTAGGTCTAACAAAGAAAAAAGATAAAAAAAAAACACAATATAAAAACCATTATATAAGACCTAAGTCATTGTTGACTTAGCAGTGGACTTTATGTTACGCAACCATCACTGTAAGGAGCGAGAAACAAGTATGTCATAGGATGGACCCCATCTGTGACCACTGCTGATGAAGGTCTGACCTCCATCTGTGAGATAGATTGGCTTCCATTCTTTGACATCCTCCTGGCTATAACCCAAGTGCATGCTTTGATTATTTCCATCATTTTCTCTTTGTTATTTGTCCTCACACGGCCCACTTTCATCCCTGAGCTTCTTACAAATGATATTTAACTTTGATTGCAAAGAAAAGGGTACCTCTAAAATAAAAGGGCGTTCTTTCTTTTGTGCTTTCGTCGCCTTTGGTCACAAATTATACACCAACAACAATACACCTCTGATCAATTATTAAAAGAATCTAATTTTGATAGAATTTTTTGTTCTGCTCAGGGTCACTAACACTTCAAACATTTGCATTAGTGTGAAGAACACTAAAAACATTTTTTTGGTCTATACATGTGTGTGCCAAATCTAGCAGAATAACATTATTCCTACCTCCGCAGGTGCAGAGTTTCAGGTGCGCTTTCTGTGCTGGCTTTGGGTCAGATATTAAGTGCGTCAGAGCCCTTGAAGACTTTGAATAAAGGACGTCCGCACTCTTTCATAATCACATGCAAATGTCAATGCACACTTTATACTGTCAGATTCCTGGAAGGACCTTTCACTTATGAAAGAACAAAAAGATAGCGCTGCCTTAGGCTTCCACTGTAAGTGCATCACAGCACATATTTTTACCTTTATCCTAAGTGATCTACAGTTCATTCAATTTATGCAGTTTATCCATCCATGCATTCTGTGAGAAACTATGACCTCATTACTAGTACTGTGCTATACTATAGAGTTCTTTTCTATGGTAATCTAAGTAAGACATACTACTGTCAATGGGGCAGTCGTGGCCTAATAGATAGGGAGTTGTAACCCAAAGTCGTGGGTTCGAGTCCCATGTCCGACGGGGATTGGGGGTGGGGGGAATGAATAACCAGCACTCTCTTCACCTTCAATACCATGACTGAGGTGAGACCCTTGAGTAAGGCACCGTTCCCCCAACTGCTCCCTGGGCGCCGCAACGATGGCTGCCCACTGCTCCGTGTGTGTTCACTTCTCACTGCTCTTTGTGCACTTGGATGGGTTAAATGCAGAGCACAAATTCCATACCTGGCCACATAACACGTCCTTTCCTTTCCTAATAGTGCTTTGTTGCTTTCTAGCAAACGCAGCATATCATATTAGATCTGAAATAAAGGGCATTCACATACACTGATTAGCCACAAAATTATAGGGATATTTAACTGTATTTTTATTATTTTGTAATGTTATCTATGGTCCACTTTTAATGTAATCATGGTCCATTTGTATTTGCATGAAAAAAACATCATAATTTAGAGGCAATAGGCTATTTAGTTTAAATAGACGTGGCAGATTGTAGACTCAAAATTAGATGCCCAATATATGGTTAGATGACAATTTTGCAGTTTTTGCACTAGGGTGTCCCTTATTTGTGAAGTTTCAAATGTTTTAGCTCTCACCCCTTGCTTCAAATCTACTTTGTGATAAAATATTTACAGTAAAAAAAATCACTGTATTCTGACAAAATTTAGAGTATGCTCAAACATCGGCGACAGAAAACTACAAAACTACAGCCTGTTTGAAAAAATTACAATATTTAATAACTTTTAAACTGTAGTCTACATTATTCTGCTACAATACATCCCAAAAAATGTATTTAAAAGACCACCACAACATTGTACTCATAGTGTTCATCTTGCTGCCATCTATTCCACAGAAAACACCACACATGCACCTAATCTAAAACAAAACATGATTCATCAGACCAGGCAACCTACCTTTTACTACAAAAAATAAAACCACATTTAAATGTGTTTTAAGATGACTAGCTTCTTATGGCAGAACGCAGTGAGTCACGAGTGCATAAAGAAATCAAACAAAGATAAGAACTTGTCGCATCAGCTCAGCTGCCTCCACACAGCTGTTGAGAAAGAGCCACGATGAAGCTACAATGGCACCTCAGCTTCGCCTTAATGTGCTTGCATGTGTGGGGTGGGATATTTCCACCGGATCACCACACTGAAAAGCAGAACAACTGCGAAGGACACTTTTACAAGGGATGGACCCACCTTAAACTACTTCTTGAAAAAGCTTCTTTGGACTTCTGTTGTAAATGTAGTGAAGAGAAATGCATCTCTATCGCTATTTTTCCAGCTTCAAAACATGTGCCAGTTTTTTGGGCATATAAAATAAGACATGCTGAATTCTCTGATTTGTCAGAGCATGATCTCTTGAAGAATATCGCAACTTGGTATATACCACCACTGGTAAGATCTTGCATTTTATCCCATGATAATGTCTCTTGAATAATTAAAAAATAATTTAAAGTCTCTCCTTTCTAGAGTATCTTTGAAAATATAATTAAAATTAATTATTCACCTTCATGTCTGTCACGCCCAGCTGGAGTTTGCCAGTAAGGACTGCATTTGGCACTCCAGCCTTAGACTCTTTCTGTGTGTTTCATG